>KZ808403.1:120961-137411 GCA_000696205.2 Oncopeltus fasciatus | reverse complement strand
GGGGGGGGGGGGGGCTTGGGCTTTTCTAAGAGGGCACATTTGTTATTTCCAGTTAATATCGTATTGTTAAGGGCTAAGGGTCACTAATAATTTAGAACTATAGGATAAATTAAAGTTAATTTAATTTGAATCGAACCGGGAGCCAGTACGATTCAAATTAATAATGAAATGTGGGATTACTTTACCACAATTATCATCATGATTTTGAAGTTAATTTATTATCACAAATAATTGCACCTACTAATTACAACATAACCTTAAAATCTACTTCCCTTAATGACTAGCAAATAAAGAATAAAGAAAGTGTAGAATATAAATTACTTACAGCTAATAAATTAATTAATATGCACAAATAAATAAATATGCTTATAAGTAAATATATAATATATATATATATATATATTAATTATGAGTATTAATGAAATAAAATTTGAAATATGTGTACATATGAAATAAAAATATAAATAAATTCTTGAGCAAAATGATACTGAAAAAATGAGGGATTACATGGAATGTCAAACAATACGTAAACATATTTTACGATGTAAAGAGCGTAACATTTAGTTTATATGGTGTAATATGACTTTTCACATTTTTTTTTAAATATTCAAAAATGTATTTTGAATATTTGGACTATTAATTTAAAAGCAAAGTTTAACTAAATTATTCATCAACTGCAAAACAGAGAAATTCGCTTTGTCTATGCAGCTTCTGTGTGACGGACTTTTAATATTTTGTAGATACTCCAATTTTAATGTACTCACAATTATAATAAGAACAGTTTTTCTGAGCCGCTCACCCTAGGTGGTGTAATTATTATTTTTTTGATACAATGTTTAATTAATAGAGTAAACAAATCCAATACTAAAATTATATTTTTTCTAAGTAAACTATGACCGAAAATTATAAGATTGTAAAGAAATTTAAATTATCAAAAACTTTTTGTGCTGAAGCTTTGAAAAACGCATTTCGTAAATAAATAAATCTTATAAAAATGTAATAGGTTAATGTGTGTAAGCAGTAAAAAACTAAGTAAAGTGGAAAAGGTATAGAATAGTACTGTAATAAACACAAAATTTTACTTCTTTTTTTTATCATATTATCTAAAAAAATCATTAGATGGAGTCAGAGTCAGTAAATAATATTAGAACAATAATTAATAAGAAAATACTAATAGTAATGAAGTATTGCGGAGACGAATTATTTCCCGATCCGTACATTAATTAATCACCATTCATTTATTACACATTATTAATAAGATTAAAAACACTGATTAATAATGAGAATGCCTCACAACAATACAAAATATGCTTTATTAAAAAAAGTCACAAATGAAAAAAACAAAAATATGTTTCTCGACTTTAGTAAAAGTTAATTCTATTTTTTCTATAATTAATTTCTATGCTGCAAGCTATTTAATAAAATACTTAACAAAATTATTTAGCTTCTCAATAGAGCTTATATAAAAAAATTCACCAAGATGTCTATTATGTGAGCGGTAAAATACTTTTATTATTCATTTATATTATCATATATATTATATTATACTAAAGTTACTAATTAATGGAAACTAAATAACATGCCTGTTCATAATGATAATTGTTGTAATGTTATCCTACATTTCATTATTAATTTGAAGCTTACAGGGAGCTAGAAAAATACTGCCTCAGCCAGGAATCGAACCCGGGTCCCCCACTATCGTGGCTGGTGCGTTAACCAACGTTTTTTTCTTCTTTGTTTAGTTTTTTTTTTTTTCTAGCTCCCTGTACGATTCAAATTAATGTGTCAAATTTTACGAGGCATACTCATACGCTTAAATTATTGTAGAAAACCATAATAAACGTAATAACATCAAAAGACTTGCTTTTTTAAGTGTAGTAATTGTGTGTAGAATGATGAATCGTGTTTCCATCGAATCTTTTCGTTTTAGAGCTCATACATATTAAAAATTGAGAATAAAACCAAAGATAAAAATCTCTAACCTAGGCGTAATTATTAGTGGTGTAAAAACTTCATTACATGTAATGAGTTTTCCTAAAATGAAAGATTCCTAATACTTTTTACAGGAGTAGTCTAAAACTGACTTTAGTTAAGAATGCATTTGTAGGCTTAAGCAACTATCTATCTTCTCTTCTCTTGTAAATTTTAGATATCATCTCATTGTTATTTTAATTTTAAGACAAGATCAATCATTTACTCTATGCTCTGTTCATCATACTTGTTATTATCTATACAGCTCGTATATGAGGGGGATTCACATTAGTTCTTCTCAGTTCATCAGGGTGCCTCGTTCCTCCTAGACCCGTTTCATTTCAGCTTCCAAAAATGAGATGGGAAAATAAGGTGAAATGGAGGGAGATTCTAAAGATGACAGACTAAATCACTTTTCTCCTTCAGTCTGTACGGAGAGAGAGGAAAAAAGATACAGAAGAACGTTTTACACAAGAACTGGCTAAGATAGATACGCAGACGCACCAACACACACCCGCATCAAGAAAGTCACATGTCCGAAATGGAATCATTTCAAATTGTAGCTGGGGGATATTATATAAACAAGATACAAGACTCGAGACAGTGACAGATAATCTTATCCTTGTTAGAGTAATTGAGAGCATGAAGAAAAATAAAGAAATTTTCGAGTAGAGAAGGGTGGGAGAAGTAATAAGCCCAAGGAACAATTTAAAAAGGGGGAGTAAAAGCAGGGAATTTTCTTATTTCTCTCTGAACCATTTTATTTTCCTTACAAGAACAAGTCCTACTCATTGTTCCAAAACAAATTAACATATAAAAAAAATCTTGAGAAAAACAAGTTTTCAAGATACTGCAAATATCAGCTGATTAACTTTAGATTAACTGAAAGAATCAAGATAGTCATACTAGTAAAATGGAAGGGCTCTTTATCTACGACTTTTCTACATAAGGAAAACTAAAATTACATTGGCCATATTTGAATTAAAAGTTTATAGAACAAAATACGATTCACATATTATTTTCTACTATTCTTATTCTGCTTATGTAAAGTACAAACTAAGAAAAAAATTGGAAATGCAACTTTTATTTATTTATACTTCATTCATTATCATATTATCGTATTGTTTATTAAAATTAATTAAAATTTGGAAGAAGATCAATTTATTAAACCAAAATTTATATTTCTTTGAACTTATTCAATGAATATATATGCGAGCCAGAAGCACTAAGAGTAGACTATTCTGAAAACGTTTGAAAAATATATTTTTGAAAATTAAAAGATTCCCAAACTGACTTCCTGTGCAGTTAATTAAGAGAAGTTGCATATTATCACTAATTATAACGTACAAGTGAAGTCAGTAAATTGTTCTACATTGTTTCCTTTAATTGTGACTCCATCAAATTTCAATCCCTCCCAAAATTTCTTTAACTAACTAGCGATCACCATATATTCCCCTTAGATTTGCAGTACCAATCTAAGTAGGATAATATATAAGCTGTATTTTCCAAACATTTGTGTACAAAAGAAATAGATTCTGTTAAATACAGATGTGAAGATTGCTCTTCACTTTTAGAACATGTGTATGAGCGAGAAAGATATTTTGCGCGTGTATATTTTAGTGCCTTTTTCTTCATACTCTCATGTCTACACTACGAGCCACAAAAAAAAAATAATAGCAATCAATTTTATGAATATTATTATTTGTGGTATTTAATCCTATGTAATTTTTAACAATTTTTAGTGCAAGGGAACAGAATAAAAAATCTAACTGTCCCAGCCAAGACTCGAACCTGGATCTCCTGCTATCCGGGCCGGTGCATTTTCTATTTATGCTACCGGGACAAGTCTGATAAGTTATTAAATTCTCCGCACTAGTGTCGAGAGTCTAATCTCCAAGGCTGACAAATATATCGTCTTATGCTCGGAGGAGCTGACATTGTCAAGCTGTTTAAATGACTCTCGTTATATAATTTTTATTTTATTTATTTTAATTTTATAAATATTATTTTTGTGGTATTTAAACCAAATATTTAATATTATTCAATCTCCTTTATAAATACTGCCTCGAGTGAAAACAATAAATCCGCGAGAGTATTTTGAAGGCAATTTATTAGAATTATTTAAAAGTGCAAAGTAGTGGGGAGCCGTTACAGATGGATTGCTGAATGGAAGTCGATCAGCCCGTCAGAAAGGCTCGTCGTCAGTAAGCTTCTTTAAGCTGGGGATTCGATCGCAAGTTAAGCTTCTTTACGCCGAATCTAAGAGCGAGAGAAATTTTCTCCCGCCTTCCTACAAAGCAGTCATCTTGCTTCAGTAAATAGAGAAATCCAAGCATAGCTTGTCTCCAAACTAACAGATATATTTATATTATATAAATAACATGCCTGTTCATAATGATAATTGTTGTAATGTTATCCTACATTTCATTATTAATTTGAAGCTTACAGGGAGCTAGAAAAATACTGCCTCAGCCAGGAATCGAACCCGGGTCCCCCACTATCGTGGCTGGTGCGTTAACCAACGTTTTTTTCTTCTTTGTTTAGTTTTTTTTTTTTTCTAGCTCCCTGTACGATTCAAATTAATGTGTCAAATTTTACGAGGCATACTCATACGCTTAAATTATTGTAGAAAACCATAATAAACGTAATAACATCAAAAGACTTGCTTTTTTAAGTGTAGTAATTGTGTGTAGAATGATGAATCNTTAAATAATTTTACTTACTAAATAGGTATCTATAAATAGCTAGGAATAAAAAAAAATGTATGTGCGTTCTCTTTATTTTTTGAAATTCATATTGCCCAAAACCATCAGAAATGTTTATAAGGCACAACATATACGTAGATATACGCATATATAATTTTCAAGACTGGGGAAGTAGGTAGCGTGAAGACCAGACCTGTAGAAGGGGTCAATTTAAGGATGCCAGATGCTTTTTTGTCTGAGAAAGAAAATTCGTATAATAAGAAATCCTTATGAGAGTCTTCTAGGCCCTTCTCGACCATTCCATCAAGTTATAAAAGCTCGCCAGCGGCCCCCTAGTCAGTGAAAAGCTTGTGATACTCAGAGGTAGATTCCCTCTCAGATCGCGTGCCGGGCTGGTGGTAGCCTCTGCAGAACCGGTAACAGTGAAGCATTAAGTGGCAGTAATTAGCAAATTAATTTTAGAGCCTTTTTGTAAATAAGCATATTTAATTCATTTGTGTATATTTTATTAGCTGTAAGTCATTTATACTGGAAAAATTGTTCAGGGTTTCGGCCAGGATCAAAAAAATAAAATACTTCAAAATTGTTGAGTAATTATTTTTTTATTGGCGATGTTTCGATTGTAAGTCGATAGTGATGTCTGGAGAGATCTCCGAAGAAGGATTATGGTCACATTTCAGAGTGCTAAACTGGTTTTAGTTCTTCACTCTGGTTTGCACTCTAAACTGCTTTATTTCTGCACAGTTTAGTTCTGCACTCTTAAATTTGGCTATAAACCTCCCTCAGAGATCTCTCCAGAAATCACTATCGCCCTGATTCCTCTTTATTTATTTATTAGTTAATAAGGTCAGTAGATTCAATTGTTCGCTGTAAGAATTAGAGGTAATTATTAGTTATATATTTATCTCTGTTCTTAATTGTTAGAGAGTCGTAGCCCATAACGAATCTGTATGGTGCCCATTTACGACCTCTACTCTGCAAGATGATAAGTGCTCTACTAGAGTTCATGAAGCTCTTAGAAAATCTGGACTGCCAAAGGAACTATCTCATAGTTGCTTCTCCACTTGAACTATTGCTAAAATCCCTATTCCTTGATTTCTGTTTCAAGCTCTAGAGTAAGAGAATCCCCATTCATGGTGTAATGCACTTGCATGTGATCAGCGAGTGCCAATTGCTGGAACTAAGCACCACCTGGATAAGCTAACTGCTCATTATCCAGATAAGGGTAGATAAAGCATCATTTTCTTGCCACACGAACCCGGAATAGATTCTATCCCGAACGGTCTGCTTAAACCATGAACCACTCAATAGCTATATAAGTTAAGGAATGGTATTTGGGTTGAAAATAACTTTTTTGCAGGTATTTATGGTGTGAAGTACGTATTGTAATAATAAATACTTATGATAAGAATAGGATTGTCTATCACGCAAAAGTAAACAAAGTTCTTTGTTTCGTACTTGATGTATATTTGTATTTATGCATTATACCTATGGAGGCTCTCATGCAATCTTTCAAACTTATGAATATTTTTATCAATAAGCAAATATGTAATGAGTCATATTGCACAATATAAACTAAATATTACATCCTAGACATTTCAGGTAATCCCCAATCCTATACGTACGACATTGCTCAATAACAGATATACACCTTTATTTTACATTTAAAATTACATGATAATTTCTTCAAAATAAGTTTGGATAAATTATTCATAAACAGTTTATAGTTGATTTTATAAATATTTTTGTGGTAATTAATCCCACGTAAATTTTAATATTTTTTAGTGCAATGGAACAGAATAAAAATTCCAACTGTCCTGGCCGGGACTGTCCTGGCTGGGACAGTTAGATTTTTTATTCTGTTCCCTTGCACTAAAAAAAAAAAAAGTTTATAGTTGAGTTTTATTACCGTAAATGAAATATTCTATTCACTATGCCACTTCACATTTCAGGTGACACAACACACCTGTTTGCCTAATTTTGCACTCAAACGACTAAGTGTTTCAATATATTTATTAAAGTCATATACCGTATTTCGTTAATGTGTACAACTAATTGCTAGTTTCCTAGGTGGTAAAATTATAATCTGTGGTTCAGGTAAACACCTATATCCAATTTTTCAATTTCCTCGTACAATTCTTAAAATATTCTTTTAATAAATAAAAAAAAAGTTTTGATTATTATCTTTACGAAATATATCATTATAATATAGTTATGTGATTTTTTATTAGCTACTTTCTGAGGAAATGGTGTTGGGAATGATTAGCCAAAGCTTGGGTGGGGTGAATGCTCCCAAAAGTTTTTGTTGAGTGATTAAACCCCCTCCCCCCCTCTACCACTCTAATAAGCTTCTTATCTTATTTCTTATCTTGATAGCTTTACTTCAAGCATGTCTTTCTTCTGTTCCCTCAAAAACAAATGCCCAATATATTCTGGTTTTACTCTTGTTCCAATCTGTGTCTGGCAAGTATTTCCACCATCTGATCACGAATTGGCATTATTGATTATTTTTACTACAAAGATAATATTAGAAAATATAAATAATACAAAAATAAAATACAGAAAATTTGCTAATTTTTATGATTAGTAAACTTGCTTCTTTCATTTTGATATTAAAAAACTTGATATTTCTGTAAATTCAAATTTTTTTATCTAGATAAACGTTTATTTAAGGTAAATTAATTATTTGTAATAACTACTGGATGGCCGTATTATTGAATATTTAACAATTACTTTTTTTTTAAATCTATTTACTCTTTCTATTTATTGTTATTATTTGAACCTCCTTTTTATCTCCTCTTTGCCCATTCAACTAACTTCCATATCCACTCAAATACGCCTTTAAGCTCACGATTAAAATCCCTTAAATTCTGTGCAGTTTGCCTCCTCTCCGCCAGGCAATGGTACTGCGAGCAATGGTTTATTTCAATATCTGCCTGAGTCAGTTGAATGATGTCTGAAAACCACAGGGCGTGGACAGGTGTTCGTATTGCGTTGGGTTTCATTCATTCTACTTAACATAAAATGGAGTAATATATTCTTTTTAAATAAAAAGCAATTCGTTTTTGTAAGCATATAATCATTACATAGGAAAAAAAAGTAGGTATATAAGAAAAATATTTAACTGCCTTATTCAAATCTCATTGAAGATCAGTCAATTTTCTCCAAGTGTGTTTAAGTGGGGTGATATTTATGTGTCATTCATACTTATTTTGCCTAGGAAAAATCGTCTAACCCATAGTCTCTAGGAATTCACAAAGTAGATATTTTTGGCAAATTTGGCTCGATGGCTGTCCATCTCTATTTTACAGTTTGTGAGTTACTAATTATTTCATCAATATTTCAGTACCAAATAGTACCTTATGTTAAAGATTTTGTCTCAGCTTAATCTAGAAGCAATTCATAAAAAACGCATTTGAATTCTCATTTGAACTCAACCTGTCACCGAGAGTTATTTTTAAAGAAACGTCATTTTAAGAACTATAGACCCTCATCCAACTATCCTTCTACTATTTGAAGGAGTTTTTGCAACTTAACCTCTCCTGCAAGGCCTCAAAATAAAAATTCCTATTTTTTATTTTCAGCGCTGTTTCACAATTTACACCTGAATCCCTATTTCTAAATTTTATATTTTCACGCTGCTTCTCTTTGCCTCTATGCCTACTCTATATATCCCTGCATATCTAGAGTACAAGGCACCCTGAATCTATGATAAAAACTGTAATCTGATATCTAATCTATCAATAAGAACTATAATCCGAAATAGATTATAGTTCTTATAGACCACTCTCTCACCCCTCTTACGGAGTATTAATTGTTTCATTATAAATTAAATGTAAATAATTTACCTGTTTTAATAAGAGGATTTTTTACCACATTCCTCAATTAAAAAAAAAAAAAAAAAAAAAAAAAAAAAAAAAAAAAGGGTCCCAGCCAAACATCTTCTTATGCTAAAGAAATTGTAGAAATTATTACAATATCATATATCACAACAAATGCTTTCTATACTGAACTGAAAAAAATGGAAGGCAATATAGAACTTTCTATTTTGTCTTTTTCTAAACCCCTTGCATCCACTCAATATTGTTTAACCATTAATGATTTCCACCAATGGCCTATGGCTTATTTTGAAATTACGAACGATAAAGGAAGGGACCACAAAGATATATAAATACTTCCACGAGAAAAATATGTTATTGTGTAATTTGCCAAAAAAAAAAAAAAAAACTTTTCTATTTTTCACGGAGCATTTTGGTCCATTGAGGACAGATTGAGGGAGATAAACTCGGTCTTTGATAATAAACCTTTGAAATAAATAATTCCTCTATTATCAAGATAACAGGTAACATACTAGATTTGGGAGCAGTTTCAGACTGTTGAACTAAGCTGCTTCATTACTCATTCAGGGAGATAAATGTGGTGAAGTGACAAGGAAAACAAGGGCGACAGTGGAGCTCCCTGAAATTGCCAACAAACCTCTTAGAAAGGTCCCTGGAATAATATATAAGTTATCGATTTCAGGCCAGTTCCCGCCTAATCAAAGGTCTGGAAGGGAGGGTCGGTAGGGGGTGGATGCTGACTGGAGAACTACTGAATTAATTGGCTGGTTCTCCACTTTGAATTTAATCGATCCTTTTAATTCTACCCAACTAATTAATTAATAAATCCAAAATTTAATTTAGTTCAGTTTGTAACGCGCTAGAAAAGTCCAACATCAATTTTCAAGATCAATCATCTCAATCAAGAGATACCATTGTGCTTTAAATAATTTTAATTCAACTTTTATGTGACAATTTTGGCTTAATTTGGAGAGTATACTGTATTTCAAACGTCTAGAAAATGGACTAATAAGTGATTCCTCCCTTTGTCATTGTGAGTCGATACAGATTTTGAGCATTAAATGACTTACTGTTGTGACAATGATTTTCGAATTAATTTTTCGTTAGAAATTCTGATTAAGAATGTCCCAAGATCTTATCTCCACTCGCTTCGCACTCCTTCATAGCTAACTCCCATTTAACTCTAATCCATATGCCCTATTGTCGGACTCCAGTCCTTACAATCCTCCCGACGACTAAAACGGAGATTGCCAGGCAACCTATTGGGCCTTGACACGTTAATTTATTTTAGTCGGTTCAATGGACCCCTTCTCCCTGTAAAGTGGCATTTTATTTTTATTTTTATTTATTTTATTTTTTTATTTGTTTTACTTTAATATTTTTTAATTNCTACAGTAGAATTCTAATATTTCGAAAAATAAAATATGGAAAAATATCTGGACCTTATTTAAAATTGCTTAAAAATATGTTTCTAGACCATTTCTGTAAAATGTCACTCCAGATCGTTCATCCCTTTATTTTATAATCTATAAATGCTTTAAAACATACTAACTATTTTAGTGTGTTTTGTATACCTAGGTTCATTTTATTTATTTTATTTACTTTGATTTATTTTATTTACTTTGATTTATTTTTTTTATCCATAAAATTTTGAATTTTTTTATTAACAGAATTTAATTAATGAAGATTTTTATTTAAAAAAAAATAAAAGAATGAACAATTTTTTAGCCAATCATACTTGCTTCATTAAATCAGAAAATACAAATGATTGAAAATGTTCAGCTCTGACTGACTTTTATTCCAATTAAAAAAAACTCAAATTCTGTTTTACAAATTACAACCTACTATTTGTGGATGTCTAAGCAGCATCTATGCCCGGATAGAGATCTTGCAGCTTACATGGCATCTCAAACAAGATTTTAAAAAATACATATTTACATAGAATAATAGATTATTATAAGCATAGCTACTATAAAAGACGAAAAAGGATTATTTAATGAAAATTTCTTATAATTTATAGTGTTAGGTAAAATAATTAATGTTAGATGAATTAATTTTCCATACAATATATTCTATAAATTTAGTCTTATTGTATCATTAATTAAATATTAACAACAAATCAATGAAGTCTACCTTAAACTCCCTTCTTGCTAACCAATAATCCAATTTCAGGCATAACGTAATTTTTTAAATAAAAGTTTGCTAAGTTAAAAAAGCCTCAAAACCTAGTTCGATTTCAATGTGTCAAAAATTATGACCCTCCCTCTAAATATTTAAATGAAAATCTCATGAATTATAATTACTACGTTTTCATTTTTTGTTGAAATGTTGTTGTATATAAATGTAAAAAAAAACACGTTAAACTCATATTATGAAGTATGACTATTTTATTGACAAATAAAATTAACTGGAGAAATTAGTCAGATTTTTGGTCAGGATCAGAAAAATAAAATACTACATAATTGTTGGGTATTTATTTTATTATTGTCGACTAAACCAGTTTAGTTCTGGACTTCAAGTTGTGACCGTAAACATCACTCGGCGATTCCTCCAGACATCACTATCACCTAGATGATGACTTACAAGTTAAGTCGAAATGTTAGCAAAATTAAAATAATTACCTAACATTTTGGGGAGTATTTTATTTTTCTGATCCTGGCTATAACACTGACTAATTTCTCCAAATAAAATTATCGTAAATTTTAAGGATTTTCAAAGTAGTCTTTAACTATCAATCACTCCCTTCAAGATTGTATTTGTATTTCGGTCGTTCACTAAGATCAAAAGAGTTTTCATAAAGAACCTCATATATGAATTTAGTTTATGAATGTGTGTTTTCAATGTCAAACGGGCCATCATTTTTGCTTCTTCTAAGTTAACCCAACTTAGAAGAAGCAAAAAGAATAAAAAATTCCAAAATTATTTTCTTGCTACTATTAAGAATTGTTCTATTTCTTTACGATAAACCTGATAGTAATAATATTGAGAACGATCAGCCTAACGTATTCAATTACCAATAACATTCTATATAAAAAGCAAAAGTTAGACGATAAGAACCGTTAATGTAATATATATCTGATTGTATTTCAGAAGAGAGGGATGGAGTTGAGGTAAAGGGTGATAAAGTGTGCGAGAGTGAGAGGGTTGATGAGGAAAGCAGGGGTTATATCCGAAGTGTATATAACTGACTGAGATAGGATCAGCATTGTGCCCGCGGGAGGTAGACGGAGGTGGCGAGATATCGGCCCGAAGATACAACATACAATGGCGGTCCCCGGCAATCCCTTTGAATTATTAAGTCACTGCAGAGAGTCCATCTGGCGAGCGCTGGCTTCAGCCAGGCACAGTGGTAGCAAGTCCGGCATAACTTGGCCTCAATAGCTCAATTGAGCTGAGACAGTCATGAGCTTATGGTGATTGTCTCCAATGCACAAAACAAGCTCGCCAACATGTCCCTGTTTAATGTTAGCAACATGTCTTAATCACCCACGTTCCAATCTAATCATGAACCTGAATAATTTCTAGGAGGAGGTCCAGGTTAAGCCCTAACATCTTCTTTTTCTGCTTATATGATAAAATTAGACATACACTTTTTTTTTTATTTTAAGCAACAGTATTGCAACGTGGAATTATCTAGAACATTCTGTCTTAAAAAAAAATATATTGTAATTTTATGGGATTTTGGTTGACTGTTGATATTCAAGAGGAGGAGATAGTCGGGGTTCAGTCATAGGTTTTCTTTTTAATAAAAAACAAATTGGGAAACCAATATGGTTTTATTTTTGCCAATGTTTCGGCCTGCATTTCAGGTCTTCTTCAGGGCTGTGTGGATAACGAAGGGAGGTAGCCACGAATTACGTGTCCAAACCCATGGTTTCTGGGGTACTGAAATTCAGAGCAAAACGTTGTCAAAAATAAAATCATATTGGTTCACTAATTTGTTTTAACTTAATAATAAACCTTCTACTGAAACCCGACCATCATCCAAAAAATATATGGTTATATATTATACTTTTCTGTAATATAATTACCTAAATAATGCTTTTTCTTATTCTCCTTTATTTATTTCCAATTATTTTATTTTCTGTTTTGGGATGAATATTAATTTCGTCCGCTTTTAAAAAATTGAAGCTAAAATACTTTCAATTGTAAATTATATGCACTTGTTTAATTCTCGCGATAAAACTTACTTTCACTGTTTAATTTTTAACCATTGATTTGCTTTAGATGTAAATTTTAAAATGTGCTCTGAGAGTGTGGGTAACAACTGAGCTCTTCTTTTCAAACTAAATAACTAAATATTTAAAATGGGGTTTAAAAAAAGAGAAAATTGAATAATCTTAAAATTTATTAAGATTATTGAATAATCTTAAAATTTATTAAGATTATTGAATAATCTTAAAATTTATTAAGATTATTGAATAATCTTAAAATTTATTTCTTATTTATGTTGGGAAAATTAAAAAAAAAATACAATATGTGTAAAATAAGTGTATTTAGAATAATTAGATTAATGTAATTAATATATGTGAATTCAGATTAATGTAAAATATACAATATTTGTATTTAGCGCCCATGGATCATGAGTTAAAGTTACAAAGTGCATTACACAAAGGGCAATGTTAATTTATCTTTCTGTGCTTCTGTAAAAATGCAGTAAATCCTTGTTATGTGAAAGCACCCAGCCTTTTGATGTCATTTATAATGAATGGGGAAAACAATCATTTAGCAATATTATTAAGCTGACAACACATCTTCTCTTGTATGCCGAGGAGAGTGATATGTCCCCCAAAACAAGGCATAATAAATGTCCCTACATAACATAATAAATATAGAATAAATAGTGTACTATTTTATTTTTGCATGAGGTAGAAAAAAAATTAAAAATATTAACTCCCAATTAAATTCCAATTTTTTATTAACTACTTGGCATTTCTACCTAGAATGCAACTTTTAAATTGCTCTAGCCTAGCGATTTTTTTTTTAGCTTAATATTTCAAATCCCTATGAATTCAAGCGTTTAAAATCCATTTTTGACTTGCCTTGACTCACACATCATTTATTATTAATTAAAGTTTGGAATATTTTACAAAAAGAAAGAAAATAAACCACAGAGAAATAAAAGACATCAAAGATGGTGACGCAGTCACAATGCTGAAAGACTCGACACTTGCCAATTTGAGATTGTCCCCGAAATATTTTAATCTTGACCTATTAAATATGTATCGAGTAATTTCAGTCTCAAAGGGTACTTTGGAAGAGGTCATTTAATATTAAGACGAGCTGCCCAGTTTCGGCAGTAAGAGAAAAGAACTTCATATAGATAATTCATATTGATAAAATCTAAATGGAGATCACACAAACTTCACCCCCACCCCTAGGCAATTTTATATGGGTTCACTATTCTGTTCATACCCCTGGGCCACAAAAAAATTCAATATAAATGTTCAAGCTAAAATTTAATCTGAAAATTGAACAATATTGAATATTTGTATTTGTAATTACACCAGTAATTTGTGTGTAAGAGAACAACAAATATATGTATAGTGTTTAAAGAAACACCCAAAAGCATATATTTTAATAAGCTATTCCATTCCTTTTAAAATTTGTTCGAATATGAAAGTATAAATATTTAAATTAATAGCAGTCACTCTTTAAATAATTCACAAAGGCATGAGATAGAAAAAAAAATTAAAAATTAATATATAAAGTGTGAGCTATATAAATCCATCACACTGGAGGTCTAAGAGGCAAATTTGATCTTACATCCTGAAAAGAAGTTTCAAATATATAAAACTGTTGAGGCTGGTTTCAGAGAGAGAGAGAGGGGCTCAGACTTTTTAGTTAATTTAAACAACATTCATATTGTGCGCCATTCCTAAAAATGAAAATGGGATACTAGTGATTGCCATTCATGATAGCCCTGAAGATAGCTTACATCGTAAGCCGAAACGTTGGCAGATAATTTCTAAAAACACATTTTTCAAAAAAAAAAATTTTTTTTGGATCTACCTTGACCGAACTCCAACAGAAAACAACTAATAATAATATCTGCGGTCAAAAAAAGCTCTCTACTTAAATCATTTTCTCAATTTAAAATATTTTTCAGGTAGAAGCTGCTTTAATTAGGTGAATTTCTAAGTAACGCAGTTGATTGACATAAACATTTTAACTTTTTATGACAATAAACCCCCATACCTAATGTTTCGATTTGCTAAACACACACACACACACACACACACACACACACACACACACACACACACACACACACACACACACACACACACACACAGAAAATAAAAGTTCTATATACAGGAACTGCAAAAACAGAGCCATTACCTATTTTTAATTATTTTTTATCTCTCCTGGGACTACAAAAGAGAATAAACTACTAAAATGCCCTAAAAAGGAAAAAAAAATGAAAAAAAAAAAGAAACAATAACGGTATAAGCTAATGTCTCTGAGGATGGCATTTAGCCAATTTCGTGTTGAGTGAGTGAGGGGAGAGGGGCGGTGCTCAAACATCCTGGCTCATTTGTAAATGTCATCTATATTGAATACCGTTGTGAAAATATTGTAAATCGTGAATGACGGAAAATCAAGTAATCAAAACAAAGGTACTAACGATTATAAAATTTGGCCTTCTTCTAAATTAACCCAAATAACACTTTAATAAAATTTTAATAAAAAAACAAATCCATTTAAAAATGTGTGAAAAAATTCAAAATTACGAATTTCGTTATGTATTCAAATGAATGGGGTTCGACCAAATCTTAATTTTATATTCATAAATATCATATTTTCCATCGTATTATTTTCTTTTCAGTTAAAAAAAAAATTCAATATAAATATCGGAAAATTAAACTTACCCATTCTATATTACACACATTTATAAGCTAATAAAACGAAGATAGAAAGATTTAAAATGTTAGTTTTCTTTAATTCGAGCCATAAACGTACTTAGTTTTTCATTGTGAGTTTAAAAGGAACATGCCAAATTTCGTAATGAAAAACTGTCTTATAGATCGTAGACAGATAAATACACCCGCACGAACTCATATAACCTATAAAAATACAAAGAAAATTTATATTTACATACCTAAATATATTTTAGTGACTGTGATTATTTTCTGTCCATTAGTTGTTAAAGAGTTTTACTGACACAAATGGAATTACTCAAAAATTCTCCAGTTCCGGGTTGCTGGAGAACTCTAAAAACAAGCTAATTTTCGTACACTCTGTTTTATTAGAGATTTACATGAATATTATATAATTTTGGGCAGGGTAAACTGAGTCCTTTGACACATAGTAACTGAGAGATGTCCCTCGTTTTGGGAGATGGGACACCGCACTCCATTGATTGTCCTACATAAAAAGAACCGAGGACTTCACATATAACTTGCTTACAATAAGGCTGGTACAGACAAATACATGATAGATTCCTCCAAAGAGAAATTCCCATGAGCAGCGAGGATTAAAGGACTGAAATTGAAAAATTTTCGGGTCAGGGAAAATATCAAGAGTATAGCAAAAACCCGCTTTGAATACAATTTAAAAGTGAAGTGACTGGGGCACTTGACTTTTAAATTTTATTAATCGCTAACTAATCTATATTACGTTTTATTTATATTATTGATTAGTATGACATTATGTTAATCGAATTTTTTTAATCTTGTAATTTAAGCATTATTTACATAGGGAAATGAAGCAATTCAAGTTTACATCATGACGAAATTTCGAAAATTTATTTATCCTTCATTTGAAAATATGGTCCTATCCACAATGTATTCGTCTTTAAGCGCTCTAGACTCTTAAATTTAAAAAAAAATGAAATAAATTCAATGTTTGGTTTGTTAATAACTAAACTTGGTTCTGGAGGAAAGGGGGTTTAAAGGAACAACAAAATTTATAATATTTTTTTATATATAATTA
>KZ808403.1:80450-96398 GCA_000696205.2 Oncopeltus fasciatus | reverse complement strand
CATTACTCGCTGAACGATATATATATATCTTGGCCAAACAATTATTGCAAAAAATGCCTGTTTCATTCATTATAAGTTTCTTAAGATAAATAAATTAAAGAATATTATTTTGCAAGAGTTATTTGATACTGAAATTAAAGATAATTCAATAGGAAGGATGTATATATCTGCAAATGGATAAGTCTAAGGAAAATAAGAATTTCTTATAAGAATACCGTGCATTAAAAGTAAATCGCGAAGGACATCTTGAGAAAGTTGGAAAGAAGAGATAGCGGCAGGTAAAAAGAGATGTCCGCATGAGGATGTGTAGGACTTAAATGGTCGCAGTACATAGTCCGAGGACGGGTAGAGTCAATTCCCCACCTCCTTTCTCAGCGGGAAAGGGCCGAAGATCCCTTCCCCCAGGATGGGTCTCGTATCCTTCAGGAGCCTACTAGATCCGGCTTTTATGGCCCTCCGAATGGGACACAATAAACACTGGCATATAACCTCTCAAGTACCGATTTGTTAAGATCTCCCTTTGTGCGCTCTGCGATCTACAAGGATCGTCGGTAAATTTTCTTTTTAGCAGATCTGTTTAGCAGACAGCTTCTAATATTTATTTGTACACCCACCCCCACACACATACACAACCAAAAACGGTATTTTTACTTCTCTTTGTAAACCGTTAGACATGTATTATTGTTTACAATTAAAATTGGATGAAGAACCTGTAGTTATAATAAGCCTAAATTTAAAACTTATTGTAAACTTAATTATTGATATAATTGGGAAAAAAACTTATAGAACTTAATAGATTTAGAAATTTTCTAAAATTTATAATCCTTTTTTGGGAAAAAAAAAATTAAGGAAAAAAATTTTTTTTTCTGTGTTAGCCTTGCAACCCCTTAGGGTCATTGGAGGGAGAGGCTATCCACAGGTTGCCACCCCATTTTAAACACCCATGGCTCAGGACAAGCTTCTATTTATAAATAAAAGATTGACCTGAGCGGGATTTGAACCCGCGGCGTCAGGATTGCGAGACCCGAACGGATCCCATGAGCTAACCCGGCGCCCCTAAAGGAAAATATTAGTGTACATAACTTTTATAAATTAGCGGACCCTCAAACTTTTAAAATAAACGAATCTACTTAGGTGTTTTGGCTAAAAATAGTCCAAAATATATTATCGTAATAATTTCACAATAAACTAACTCACCTCTATAATTAATATATAAATAGTGTGTTTTATTGCTGGACATTTGGTTTATTAATCATTAATTATAATTTGTTGATGTATAATAATGTAATACGTACATGTATACACACACACACACACACACACACATATATATATATATATATAAAGTTATAATTTAAATTTGCATGATATGTATACCGCACACGTAAAAATTAATATTGTAAATAATTTTTACTTAATAAAGTAGTTCTGAATGAAACATAATCCTTGTTTCGAGAAAAAAAAATTAAAATATTTCAAGAGAACAATTTATTTTCTAATTTTCATGTGATGTAACCAAAAACACATATTGAAGAATATATTAGGGTATTTAGGAATGTAACTGTGAATATTGAACTTTTCTGTTCCAAACAGTTAAGAGTAATCCTTTCTTTACCTTGAAGACTAATTTTCCTCTCTGTCGTTTGTGATTGAAATAGACATTTAATCATACATATGTACATCAATAAAAAAAAGTAGATTCATTTACGATATTTTTCTGTATTTAGGAGATTTTTTCTTATTGAAACTCGAAGAACTCATCAAACATGAAAATTAATAACTATCACAATTTCGTGGGACATGGTTTTAGAAATATTACAACGATGGTATTTGTTCTCCCTCTCTCTCTGACACTATTATATATATTTATATATATAATTTTCTTATTTTTAATTCTATTATTTGTAAACAAATTAATAATTTTCTTGTTAAAGAACTCAAAATATGTCTCATGCACGTTAACATATAATTTTTGTTCCATTGTAATTATGAAAAAAAATTTGACATCGCAGACCGTCTATTCTGGCACCATTTTGCGGTTAATGTTTATACCATTGACCGTTTGTAGGACAATAATTAGTTCAATTCAATTCATGTTGAAATTTCATTTTTCGCGGCTGCTAAATTGCTGCTCACAGAAGGCTGATTCTCTACCTATAAATTATAGATGTCAGACACTGTGTTAATTTGTCACTTGTGGGCCTTTAGAGTCTAATAAGTCTTAGACGACCTCCAGGAAGATCTCAGGCGGTTGAAATCATTTTGGAACAGAAAAACTCTAGTTAAAGCTTTCAAACATATGTGAAAAACAAATTTATGATTAGGATTTTCGAGTTTGTGGACAATTCCCTTTATATTTTCAAATGAAACCTGCAGAATCAAAATCAACAAGAAGCTTTTCAAAGACTGGATAAACATTGTCTTTCAATTTAACAAGATAAATATGTCTTTGTTGAAGAAGAACTGGTCTTCTAAAAGTCATAAATTCAGACAAATTTGCAACCGAAACTACCAAAGACTGTCCATGTCGAAATACTGTGGGCAACTCAGTATCTGAGTAACTGTGGCTTCAGCAAAAAAAAAAAAAAAATTTATAAACAGGCGAATAGTAGTTATCTCATAGAAGAAATAATAGTTCCTTTGCTCCGTTCCTTGAACTATTCAATCAAATAATTGCACTTAATCTTGATTGCTATTTCTTGAAAATCATATTCATTTAAATCTGAGACGAGATGTAATCATGTCTCTTCCAAGCTTTAGAGTTAACAATGAGACCACCTAAGACCTCTTTGGAAATGAGGAAACAGCACATTTTTGTCCACTTTCTGAAGCTGTTTCTTCATGAATGAGCAAACTTTCTATTGAAGTTCATTACTCGCTGAACGATAAGTTTGCCGTATAAGCCTTTAACACAACACAAGGGAAATTACTCCTTTCATATTTGAAAGCTATTGTTACCAGGCCATTATGTGAAGTGAAACAATTGTTTCTCTTGGCTAACATCATTTTTTTATTTATTCTGCTTCAAACTTTTCATTTTCGGCACTTGCTATTCACCCCTATTTCTGAGAATTTTTCTTTAAAAAGAAATTATTTTAAAATTTTTTTTTTAAATACCTTTAAAAACACTTAATTCAAATTTCAGGTTCATTAAATTTGGTCATAACTATGAGTTAATTGTACATGATTTTACAAGCCTTAAGGAATAATTAAGAAAATTATTTTTCACTTCAGATTCTTGTCTCCAGAAGTGGAGAATACTCAATAATATCAGCTAAATTCTTAAATATCTTCTTTAGTATGTTTATATATATATATATATATATATATACATCTATTTACAGAATGTAATAACNATATATATATGTCAAATTTTTCAACAAAGATTAAGGCACTAATATTTTATGACTGGAGTCTTTCTGTAACATCTACTCCCATTTCTTCATTATATCCAAGTCAAAGCTTGGAGAAATAAGCTCTAACACCTTTGACTATAAAAAAATCTGAGGCAGCTTATTGTTAGCTAGCACCATAGATATCTTCTTAATATTTGTATTTCCAAATAATTGTATGGAAAAAAACAGTTATGAAATGACAATATATTTCACTAACGCCTCACAAATATTATCATAACTTCATTATTAACGTAGATATAATAGTTTTTTTTTACTAGATCTTTTTGTCATATTCCATACCTTTCGTCTTGAAGTCAGGCATAAATGAACTAGCCTAACGTTATCGAAAATACGAGAAATTTTATTTTAAAAATTTATTTTAATTGAATTAACTTTAAAAGCGTTTACTAACTTGTAGAAAAATATATTTGAATAATATGTAAGTTACATATTTTTCTTCGTTTCCTGGGAAGGGGGTGAGAAAGTGAGAGGGGGTTGGGGAGGGATGGTGAAGGGGGTAGGAGAGGTGGAGGGAGTAGGGGTGGGCGAGGGGGAGGGAGTAGGGGCTGGCGTGGGTGAGGGAGCGGTAGAGGTGGATGGGGAGGTGTGTTGGTGGTGGGGGTGGTGAGGTGGAAGATGGTGAGGGGGAGGGAGAGGTTGAAGGGATGGGTGAGGTGGTGGAGAGGGGAGGGAGTGGTGGAGGGGGAAGGGAGTGGTGGAGGGGGAAGGGTAGTGAAAGGGGGCGGGAAAGGATGAGGGTGAGGGAAAGGGAAGGGCATTCTGCATTCTGTGGCTGTAAGTTCTCATGTTAAGTGTAATCAGCCCAGTCTGATTCTGAGTCGTGGTGTAATGGTTATCTGACTGAACCTTGTTCTAGGCTTTATAAATATTTTATTTGGTTGTGGGTTTTTATCCTACGTAAATTTTAAACAATTAATGAGAGGGAATAGAATAAAAGTTAGTGTAGAGGGAATATAATGAGATATCTAGCGCGTCCTGGTAGCATAACTGGTAAGTGCACCGGCCCGGATAGCTTGTTCTAGGTTGAGTTTCAGCTCATGTGATATCTCTTCCTAAGCTACCCTTCAGTGACTTCAAGAAACTGAATGGAGAAGCTTTAAGGACACATTTTAAAAAGGCGAAGACATACAAAGATGCCTGATAAGGAGAATTTTAAAAAGGGCTTCAGGTAGTAGGGAAAGTTAGTCATTAAAGGGAAACAACTCAAGGCTTTGTTCTTCGAGTTTACAAAGAAAAAAAAATTTTTTTTTTTTAATGCAATGAGTCTCGATAAAGGTTTTCAACATAGGATCTCTGCCCTCAGCAGCTGGTAAACGACATACCATGTCTTTTAATGCTGGTACTTTTAGTTAAGCAGATAACTGCGAAGTACTATTTCTCATCCGGTAAAAGCTTGCCCAGCTATAGACTAGTTAAGGTATGTAAATCACAATCAAAATTATGTAACTCACAACTTGACTTTATTTGAGGGTCAGATACTCGTCATGATTACTATGATTTATTTTGAAGAAAGAGTTCAAGTAATGAATAAGTCGAACATATGTATTAGAAAAAACTGTATTCAAAAAAATTTCCAATAAAAGATCATAAAGAGGGAAAACCAAAAAAAAAAACACATTCACAAACCCACGTATGTTTTGAGTACATAAAAGACCCAGCCTTTCCCTAAATCACTAATGCAGTCACTAAAGAGTGACAGTGCCACAAATTGCCGCTCAAACAGCATGAAGAGTGTCTGGGTCAAGTGCTCCACTGAACGAGGGTTGTGTAATTGAATTTCAGTGCACTACCACAACGATTGACTTTTTCCAGAATAACCACATTAACGCCCAACATCAAATATTTTAATATTAAATCTCACTTCAAATTCCTTCCATTTCAAGCCATGCAATAACTCATCCTTTATTAGAGACAAGAAAACTTATTGGTAATTTTTAAAATACTTGTTACACAAATTAAATTTATTTATTTAAAATGATATGGGGCAAAATGAAAATTTTTCTAAGGCTCTTTTAATCTTTTATTATGTTTGTAATAATTTTCACTTTTCCTTATTTTTTAATTTCTGTGAATAGAAAACAAAAAAAGTAATCTATATTCACATATAGAAAAATAAATACAATAAAAAATTGATTTTAGGTTTAAAATTACCAATACATATATAGAATTATTGGTTTAAAATTAATGATCAGCTGTTTGTTATAGTTTTTCAATGTTTTTTTTTAAATTAATTATTATTGTTTTACAAGTTTGTTTTGTTAGTTTGTGACAGGTGCGATTAGATCTGATGTGTGTCTTGAAAGCGCTAAGATAAAAAAAATAGTAAAATGTAGAATGTGCGGAGAAGCGAATTTCGTTTCAATATATGTTTAAATATAAAAAGATCAACTCACTTCTTTCGTAACAGAGGAATTTCGTCGCACTAGAGCTTTGCTAAATAACTTAAAACTATAGATGTGATGATTTCATATTTTGGAGATATCAAATTCTGTTTCTTTGCACAGACAATACTGACATATGGTAAATCCTATCTCATTGTTCAAAAACTTTCAAAAAATTACTCATTTTATTAAGTTATTTGATTTCTACGACTAACTCATCAATCTTATTATGAAAGAAAAGAGGAATGAACCTGAGGTATTTTGTTTACACTGTTAACTACTTAAAGAAATTCGGGAAAGGCTATCAACAGGTAACTGCCCTGATATACATGAATTGCAAGTCCAGGATGGTACTCAAACCTACGGCGATCATTCTTAACTGATTTTATCTTTATAAATATTTTATTTGGTTGTGGTATTTTATCCCATGTAAATTTTAAACAATTAATGAGAGGGAATAGAATATAAAAACTATCTGTCCCAGCCAGGAATCGAACCTGGATCTCCTGCTATCCGGGCCGGCGTGCTTAACCATTACACCACCAGGACGCGTTATAATAATATTTATATGGTGGTGTAATGGTTAAGCACGCCGGCCCGGATAGCAGGAGATCCAGGTTCGATTCCTGGCTGGGACAGATGGTTTTTTATATTCTATTCCCTCTCATTAATTATTTATCTAATTTTACTTTAGTTTAAAAAGTTCGTAAGCCACGAGACTTTAAACCATCCATATCTCAGTAATAAAATTTGGTTAGGATTCAGTCAATGAATTTTTAATATAAAACCATGTTTTTAAAAAGCAAGATAACTTTAAACCATTAGAAATTATCATAAAACACTAAAAAATCACCTCTAATCTCTCTTGCAGCTCTACAACTAAGATACAAAGGTTTGTAAGTGATGTCTCTGTACATACAGGCCATGCTAAAGGACAGTCTACATGACATGTAGCCCCAATCCTCCCTCCGCCTTCCCCACGAAATTTCCCCTTCTTACCCCCTACCCCCTTTTTGCAAAGGCATTGTGTATGTGAAATTTGGAAAGTCCCTAATGACAGGCATTAACAGCTGATTGCTCCTAAAGTCTTAGTGGCAACGAAGGTGGCACGCAATCGAAAGACTGTATTCTAGCAAAGATGGCGTGCGTACTTCACGTTTCCGTGCTCCAGAGACCCCCCTTCTCCCTTTTAATTAGCTCATTTAAATTTCATACCTACTAAAAGGTTAATTACGTCACAAATTGGCAATAGTTTACTTTCGACTTAAGCAGTAGGGATAAACTACCATCTCGTTTGGTAGAGGATTTGCGACATTCTGATTCTTGTACCTCTATCTTCATATGGTATATTATATACGAGAAAAGCACTAGACATTCTTCAGAAATATAAGAAATACTAAAAAACTTAAGACTGTCTAGTTATTTTATTTTACTAATCATATTATTTGTTCTTTACAACCATTAAAAAAAAAGGCAAATGATACATTTTTTGAAGAGTTGTATCAGACTCTATGTATCGTGTACACACACACACACACACACACACACTCACATATATATATATATATATACTATTGTAATAGTAATAGAATCAATAGTTCGCCAACAAAGGAAGAACTATATATTTTGCTGTCTCTTAATGAATAGAATATTTTCGCAATGAGTACTCTCAGTAGTCGGCGATAATTTCCTTTAAGCTGCCATGTCTTCAAAATGAACAAAAATAATAATAAAATAAAATTCTTAGTATTATCACGAGATGGTACAACGTTACATTTTGAAGTATAATTTACCTAAACTTATTACGTCTAGATAAAATGAAAATATCCAGCTGTATCTTCTTTGTCTTGTTTTTTCATGAACAATTTCTAAAATGAGATTATGTAATAAATTTAGCAGTTGTTGCAAAACTACAATTAAGTGACAAATTAAATGTTACATAACTCACCTTATACCGTTATCACTATCATTTATCAGAGAAATATGTACAGTCTGCTTCAGTTATTACCTGCAAAAAAAAAGAAGAAAAAATCTTTGCTTTATTTAATGACTGAAATAAATTATTTATGAAATACCTATTAAAATCTTTTAACAATTTAATATTTACAAATAAGCGCTAATACCATCCGCAGTCGATGCGCACTATAATAAATAAAAAAATTACTATTAGTTCTTTATACCTTTAGTTAACAAAAAATTATATGAAATTACCAATAATTTAACATCTTAATATACTTATAAAGATACATATATTGCATTTTTTTAAAATGTATTTCTTTTTTGGGGAATTAAAAATAATGGTCACTAGAGAATGACATTGTTATTTTTATTCAGGCAATTTTTTTCTCTCAACTTTTAGATTCGGATAGTGCATCTTTTAAAATTTTAATAGTGATTTTTGAATTCTTTTTTGTTTTTATCAGAATCTATTTGAGTCGACCACGTATATTACGTCTGGATCTTAATTTAGAAAATAAAGGCAATTAATTAAAATGCGCAAACCTGTCAATTTTAGCATAATGGAGGAAAGCCATTGATTTCTCACTCAACTTACATGAGTATAATAAAATTGACTCTATAGGTACTGTTTACCTAATTAAAAATTTGTAATGTAAGAAAGAAATTTGTTTTTATTCTACATGCCAATATAAATAATTTAACTGATAAAATTAAATTAAAATAATATAGAACTGAAGCAATAATTAAAGAATAAGTTATTAAAATAAAAAATTATAATAATATACTAAGAATAATTTTTAGAGATTCACTCAAAAATGAATTATTTGTCAAAATCAACATTTTCACAAATTGCCATAATTTTTGAATGTATAAAATATATGCAGACAAAAAAATATATGCATACACATATATGTGTATTTGTCTGTAAAATTTTAGAACTATCATAGTTATTGATTAGATAGATTATCAATTTATTAAGACAAAATTTTTAGTTTGGAAATTTAAGTATACGCTCAATGAATCATGATACACTTTTTATAGTTTACGCTTCATTGCTCCTAGAGGGAAAATTANAGATCCAAAAAAATACAAATTAAAAAGAAAGCGTATTTAAAAAAAAAAATTATCTGCCGTTATTATAAGCCATCTCTCAGGGCTATCAAGAAGACGAGAGAGGTCTTGAAAATATGAACTTAGAGACAGGACGTCCCCTCTCGTCTTCATGATAGCCCTGAAGATGGCTTGCAATGTAAGCCAAAACGCTGGCAGATAATCCCTTATAAAAATACACTGTTTTTAAATTTGTTGAAAAGTATTTTCCTCCAATATAAAAAATGTAAAAAAAAACTCAAATATTAGTATTTTTTCATAATTTCTTCTTTAAAGAACCTGTCTTCCGTGGTATTTTAAAGCCATTATTTTCTGAACAAATTAAGTTCTAAAGGAGTCTTTTAAAATTCCTTGGAGGAGGGGCTGAAGAGGAAGGTGAGTTGTGGAATTTCCGACAAGGCCGAACAGTATTGGATTCCTGTAGGATGGTCGCTAAGCTCTTTCCGAGCCAATATCGGTTTTCTCCGAGAGGAAGCCTTCAGAAAACATTTGATGACTAGCAAAGCCCCCCATTTTGTGTGAGTGTGTGTGTGTAAGCACTAAAAGCTTGTATTGAACAAGTATTTCATCCTATTCTTCCGGCACATACAATACCTGCGTGGATATGCCACTAATTCTGTGGCAGTACAGGTACTGCACATACCGGCAACAACCAATTTCAGTAAAATTGCCCCGGAAAAATTGGAACCCTGATAGTCAATACCGTAAGAGGGCATACCTGAAATGAATACTTCCTCCTTACCTGTACTTGATTTAGATTTCATAAAAATAATGTTGTTCACGTAGGTTTTCACGGTCTTCAGACATATTTACCATTACTTCTTCCGAGATCAACCGTGTTTTTAGGTGGAGTTTTAGGCACCTAAAAACTCCAAGACACGGTTAAACCCGAAAGAAGTATTGGTAAATAAAAATAATGTTATTTTAAAAATCAAATTATTTAAACAGCGGGAAGGGCATTTCAGAGGTAAGTTATTAGAATTATAATGATTTATTATTTACTAATTATAATTATAGACATGGAATTTGAAGAATATTAATTTTTAGTAGATTTCTCAAATTAAAATAAAGAATTTCGTAAAATTTCAACTTTGAAAAATTTGCCACAAATCTTCACTAAGTCTATATTTAAGAAGCTAAATATCATCATCATTATTAGCATTTAAAAATATGTAAACAACTAAATAGGCGTAAAATTTATTTTTCTAAGATTTTTAATTAACAACATTAATTTGATTTCATAAAAACGCCATAAAGAAAGTTAATTAAGTATATATTCTAGTGTTAGGCAAGTCATTTACTTTCAAAATATGAAAACTAAATTTTTCATTTGAAACCCTTAAAATAAATCTTTTTTTTTTTTTTTTATGTCGGATGAGGTAAAAGGTCTACTGAAAACCAGTAGAAGACTATAACTTAAAATTGTAATAAATGGAGAGCTTTTTGACCGTAGGTATTATTATTAGATGATTTTTGTTGGGGTTCGGTAAAGGTAGATCCAAAAAAATACAAATTAAAAAGAAAGCGTATTTAAAAAAAAAAATTATCTGCCGTTATTATAAGCCATCTCTCAGGGCTATCAAGAAGACGAGAGAGGTCTTGAAAATATGAACTTAGAGACAGGACGTCCCCTCTCGTCTTCATGATAGCCCTGAAGATGGCTTGCAATGTAAGCCAAAACGCCGGCAGATATTTTTTAAAAAATATACTTTTTTTTTTTTTAATTTGTATTTTTTTGGATCTACCTTGACCGAACCACAACAAAAATCAGCTAATTATAATTGTAATATCTTCGTCTTTATTTGAACTATATAAAAGTTCACAGAACATAATAGTACAATTTCATAATGTTTATATACTGTAGCTTTACTAATAAAAAGCTTGTTAAGGAAGAAATTTACGAATGCAACTACAGTCGACGTGCGCTTTCCCCCATCTTCCTTCCGTCCCGGTCACTCTAGGAAAAGTCACAGTGTTCATTTATGATCATTTTCCTATATATATTCAGGGCTGTTAAATACAATGTCATATGAAAACCAAAAAAATTAAATGATTTACATTATTATTACATGAAATTGCCGTATCTAAAAGTAATGCGATATCAAATGTTGAGGAAAAATAATTACAACTGTATAAAAAAATTCTAATAAATATGTTAGTAATTAATGAGTAATATTGCATCAAGAGCAATAATTTTTTTACAAAATATTCCTTACGCATTTTATTATTATTCAGTAGAGAAGTACAAGAACTTTTGCTGCTTGAATAATGCATGCTATGGAAGTATAGAATGAACTTTTCTAGATTCAAAGGATTCCAAAATGAAGCCGCTCATGGACATGATTCCAGGTGCCTGTTGCTTGAAATAATCGAGTAGGTGCCGGAATCTTGCGGAAGACCTCAGAACGTGATTCCCACCAGACACCAGAAGCGAAGGCCTGCAGGGAATTTGCTGAAACTGCAGGGGAGCAGCTCGCTAGAAGGTTTACTGTACATATGATCGATGGCTACTCACATAATAATGATCGATAACATATGATCAATAACTACTATGGATGGAGACGAGAACGTACCAGAAACAGATGGACGTAAGAGAAAAATGATCGCGTCTTCTTGGCTCAGGCTCCGAAAAGAAGGATCTCACAGTCATACACTGCAAAAATTATTTCAATTTTAATTATACAAACTTTCAAAATTTTAAACATATTTACCACGACTAATCTTGCTCCTTTTTTTTTTTCTTTAATAAAGAGTTAATATTCTTCTAAAGCTAGTTAATCCAAAACAGTCATATTAACCTCAAACTTCTAATCCAATCTTACGATGAAAACAAACTGACGCTCTACAAAACCTTATTATGACCAATCTGGACTAACGGAGTAGAAATCTGGGGTGCCGCCAAGCCTTCCAACATCCAAAGAATCCAGTCCTTTCAATCCAAAACCCTAAGAATAATTGTAAATGCTCCCTATTATGTATCCAATTCCTTCCTTCACCAAGATTTTAATATCCCTTTTGTTCAGGATCTAATTTCCTCCCGCTTCAACTTTATCCACAGTAAACTGTCATACCATCCTAATCTACTAGCACAGACCATGTCTTCCAACTCCAACCCCTACAACCCTCCCCGTAGACTCAAACGAAGATGGCCCCGTGACCTCCTGGAGATGTAGTCTGTAAATAATTTGAGAGTGGTGTCATTGGTCACCTTCTCTCCTCATGTGATTGACATTGTATGTCATTTTTTTTTTTTAAATTTCATTGTTGTGATCAAATTAGAAAATGTTTTAATTTAACAGAATGTAATAAATAAATAAAAGTTTAAAAAAAAAAATTAACCTCCAAATATAATTCCTAAATAATTATATGTTATGTGACAGGAAAGTGAATTTCTTGATAGCCAATCAGTACAAAATTATGTAAGCAGTGACATCCCCTTTACACCTGAAAGTATAAATTACAAGAGAAACAAAGATATTACCTTTGATTACGATAGTACGCCTGAGATGAGCGAAATAATGGCCTCATTATCACAAAACATTACCTTACTAAAACATAAACGTGTTTTATATGCCTTCATAAGAATATACGATAAAATCACATATTACGAACTATTCTAAGATGATTTTAGTTTGGGTTCGGTCGAGGTAGATCCAAAAAAACACAAATTAAAAAAATTTTTTTTTTTTAATAAAGGATTATCTGCCAACATTTCGGCGTACATTGTAAGCCATCTTCAGGGCTGTAGAAATACAATGTCATGAGAATACAGTAATATTTGAAATTAGTATAATAGAGAATTATAATATAATGTGATATCAAGAGTATGAAAGTAAAAAGCTGTGTAAGACAATTAAAAGTTTATGAAAAACAATATTGAAAAATAACCAATTTGAAAAAAAACATGCAAACAAACAACTTATTGACAAGAAAAAAAAAATTGAAATATTATTAAAGCAGTAATTTGCCACACCTACCTATCATGAAGATGAGAGAGGACGTCCTGTCCCTAAGTTCACATTTCCATGACTAACATTATGAATTTTGAAGTAAAAGGGAGTGGGGGTAGCAGGTACAAGGCAGGCGGAAGGTGTAAATGGAAAGCGGCCTGTTAGAAGAGAGGGCAATAAAAGGACAAAGGAAAAAAAGGGAAGGGTATTATTGGGAATAAGTGACTTTGGAACTGGGAAAAATGTTGTTATTGTCCATTTGTACAGATTATGTGAACCATATGTGATGGAAATTCTTCCTAATACGATTGTCAATCCTTTTTCACAGGTTTCCTATAAAATAAAATCAAGCTATTCGTGATGATGTACATTACCGTAATTATTTTTTATATTCTTACAAAAAAAAATTAAAATTAAAAAAAAATATTACAGAAGTGCTTAAAATTACAGGGCTCGTTGAGATGTGGCTGTGGAAAGTTTTATGGGAAAATATAAATAATTTTTAAATTTAAGGAAAATTTATATAGTATAAAAAATATTTTACAAGTAAATATATTTAGAGAAACAATGAAAGTTATTAGAATAATAAATATTTATAAACGAATGAATTATTCATATTAGCAAAAGGAAAGATATTATTATTAAATGATTTTAGTTGGGTTTCGGTCAAGGTAGATCCAAAAAAAAAATACAAATTCTAAAAAAGTGCATTTTTTTAAATTTGTATTTTTTTATATTTTTTATCTACCTTGACCGAACCCCCAACTAAAATCATTTAGTAATTATTCATATTATATTTCGGTTGAAATTTATTTTACTATTTATTAGAAAGTCCTCGCCAAATTGCAAAGAATATCTTGTTAACGAAACTTAATACTTGAAATTAACTGTAAACTTTATAATTTTATCAATTTTTAATAAAATTTATTCTTAGAATAATCTTGCTTTGTTGACTGAAATTTCACTAATAATTTTTTTTTTAAATGTAGCAAGTAGTAAGTAACTTGCAGCAGCAAGTATTCACTGAAAGGCTGCTGAGACTCAAATAGAGACTAAAGCAAGCTATTTTCTTCTGCAGTTTAAAATAAAAAAACTAACTATCATCTATGTTTCATTAGTTACACAAATACTTTTCATATAAATTATATTTTATTCATTTAAAATANTAATATAAAATATATTATCTGATTATAAGCTGGATCATATCTTCTGATGTTCAGTAAGTTTATGTGTGTGTCCAGTGTAGAAAATGTAATTTTCAGAATAAAGAAACTAAATTCGGAATTTAGCTTATTCTTTCGAAATTTGAGCTCGTAATTGGCTAAAACGGGCTGGAGGGTGAAGTTAGAAGAATAACGGTATCTTTTCCACAGATTTAGTTGAGAAAAAAAATGTATAGAAATCCATAGGAGTAAAACAAAATTTTACACTTTTTTTTTTTTGTATGTCTTTTTAACGAAAAAATTATATCAGTGGAAATAATTAAGAAAATATTTTTGAGTGTCAGGCAGACCACATTATTTTAGATTTTTTATAAAGGCTTAAGCTGAAAAAAAAAGAAAAAAAAATTAATTGTATAAAATTTAATTCAATAGTGCGGAAAAAAAAGGTTATTCAGATGTTTTTTTAAAATTATTTGAAAAAGAAGAAGGAAAATATAATGTGTAAAAAAATTGAATTACAAAATAAATGAATTTAAAACAGGTAGGTGTGTGTAGAATCAATATTTAAAGAAGCAATAACTACCAAATATATGCCAAATTGAGAGCTCTATACCTAGAACTCGCCAGAACACTCAATTTTAAAATAAAGGAAAAAAATTAATTTTTATTTTTATATTTTTTTGTGGGCACCATTAGAAATAGGAGATGGAAAAAAGAGTGACATGAATATTCTATTATTGTTATATTTGTAAGAAGTATTTGTCGAAAGCAATAATCAATGAAGTAGTTATCTGTAATTTCCTAAAATTTCTGTTCAATTCAAATCTTATAGAAAAGTATAGTAGCTTTTAAAGATTTTTGGTAATTCATCTTTTTAAAAGCTGTAGTATTCGAATAGTACTTAACCTAACTCAAAATTCAATTGGAAACAAATTTTTGACATTATTTTAAAGAAGAAACTTTTGAAACAGGGCATTTCATGGGATCCGTTCGGAAGTAACTTGTGAATTTATTAAATAAGAAAAATAATGTGTTCTTGACCAATGCACTGGCTGTGATGGTTTGAAGGATTTATCTAACCAAAACTACTGCCNAAATATATATATATATATATATATATACTATTGTAATAGTAATAGAATCAATAGTTCGCCAACAAAGGAAGAACTATATATTTTGCTGTCTCTTAATGAATAGAATATTACGTAAATTTTAAACAATTAATGAGAGGGAATAGAATAAAAAACCTAACTGTCCCAGCCAGGAAACGAACCTCATACACCCAATTATTTTATATATATAAAGTTATTTGTGTGAGGATTGAGAGTGGTGTCATTGGTCACCTTCTCTCTTAATGGGATTGACATGCAATGTCATTTTTACTACTCATTGTTATACAGAATTTAATAAATAAATAAAAGTTTTTAAAAAAAAAGTGTGAGGAGTTTTTAAATGGTATACATCTCATACGATTTATTAAAAGCAACATCGTTTTGAAAATAGCCAGATAACCACAATGGACAAACGTTGTCTGGTTGAAAAAATCTGTCTGTCAAAACCCTCACAAATCTACTAAAATTGAAGTACTTGGCCTCAAAAGCAGATGCTTATCCTGTCCAATTATAAAAACTGAACTGTACTTTATGGAAAATGCCTTATTCAGGTCATCTAGGAATATGGATAGAGATTCCTGTCCGTGGATCCAAATTATAAAAATATCATCTAGATATATTTTTCAGACGAGGGGTTGCAATGGGCGGGGAATATTTGTTCACGTTGGCCCATGTTTAAACTGACATAAATAGGGGCAATTTTAGTACCCATCGCTTTACCTCCAATTTGTAAATAATATCACCATTGAAGATGAAGGCGTCAAGACTAGATTTGCAAGACCAATTAGAAACTCAGTGGAGATATATATATATATATATATATATATATATATATATATATATATATATATATATAT
>KZ808403.1:66724-80085 GCA_000696205.2 Oncopeltus fasciatus | reverse complement strand
CACTAAGTTTTAATGAATATATTTTTATTTAGATATTTTATGATTACATTGATATTTAATTATTTTCAATTTCATAATTTTCTCATTTATTACTAAATCATAAAAAAAAAATTTCCATGTGACAGAAAAAAAAAAAAAAAACTTAGCAGAGCGTGGTTTCGATCCACGGACCTCTGGGTTATGGGCCCAGCACGCTTCCACTGCGCCACTCTGCTCTTGCGTGATGACAGGCTGAAGGGTGATTTCAGGGAGGGTAGAAAGGCATTGAGAAGGGGTGGGAAGAAAGACCTGAATTTTATATTGGCAATAACGGCTTAGTTTTATCAGTTTGTTTAATTATTTTTCTGTTACGGTTAAGAAAAATATATAACAAAATTTAGATTCTATACAATAGTTCGTTCTGTAGAATAATGTCAAAATTTTTTTCAAATTTAGTTTTGGCTTAGGTTAAGTACTATTCGAATACTACAGCTTTAAAAAAAAATGTATTACCGAAAATCTTTAAAAGCTAATATACTTTTCTATAAATCTTATTGTATTGGACAGAAATATTAGGAAATTACAGATATAATATAATATTACAATCATGTTACTCTGTAATCCATCTTCTATTTCTAATTTAGCCAATAACAAAATATGAATAGAAGCCAATATAAATTTTTTTTCCTTCTTTTTTTAAAAATAAATTAAAATTTCTCTCTCTCTTTTTCTATCTCTTCTTCTCTCTTTCTATACACACATATATATAGAGAGAGAAGAAGAGAGATAGTATTTTATATATATATAGACACACAAATATATTTTATTTATTTTACTTAAGAATGCAATACATACAAACATTTGATAATGATATTTATATTAGAGTCAATATTCCAAGTTATTTCATTTAAATCTTCGAATTTTTTTATTATCATTATAACTTAGATTTATTAGTCACATGTAAGTTTGTGTATTTTATATTAAGTAAACGTTGATACATTAATTTATCTAACTTTACTTTGAATAAGATGAAATCTTTGATTGTGATGAATTGCATTTATCCGAAATAAATTATATTTTGTTCTGCTTAAAGATTCGTAAAATGAAAACTGAATATTATTTTGTCATTGCCCAACATCCAAACGGGTGATGTTGGTTTGTTTGGAGATAATAATAAATATTTGAGTATATGTGATTGTTGTGTTATTGATGTCCTTTGTTAGCTGCTTACATTGTGTACGCATGGTCAAGAATAAATAAATACCATACATTTCTATAAATGAAAAGTTCTTTTTTTAACATAGATATTATTATTAGGTGATTTTAGTTGGGGTTCGGTCAAGGTAGATCCAAAAAAAAAATACAAATTTAAAAAAGTGTATTTTTTTAAAGATTATCAGCCAACGATTCGGCTCACATGTGAACTTAGGGACAGGACATCCTCTCTCGTCTTCATGATAGGCAGCCCTGAAGATAATCCTTAAAAAAATACACTTTTTTAAATTTGTATTTTTTTTTTTTTTTTTGGATCTACCTTGACACACATTTCTTTGTGTCATCGCAGTCAAGTAAAATTCCTCACCCCACGAATTAATTTATGACTTTTTGCAAAACCTTGCTCCACTGGCTCTAGAGTAGCTGGCAAAAACCCCCAGGTCCACGAGCTGTACAAACAGCGCTTGCTTATTAAACTTGAATCCGCCTTCGTTAAGATAAGGAAGTTTGGTCGTCGCGCGAGCAAATTTGTTTACAGATGGAGTGTGCTTACCAATTTAGCTTGAGGCCCAGCTTAGCCGTAGAGGTTTGAATGTGGTTCGCGCGCTTAACAAAGATTAGTTAATAAATACCTCACGAAATTGGTAAAACCTGCGAGGCAAGCTTAAACAAAAACAAATATACACCACGAAGGAGCATCGCATACTGAGCGAATTTACACTATTATTTTTGAGAGAACTTAACTGTTACTTAATTATATTAGTTTAGTAGCTAGTACAAACGGAATGAAATACAAACATAATTTAATGCATGTCACTGATTTCTTAATATAATCTTCAGAGATAATTCAATAATTCGTTCATCGTTTATTGTTTGTAAATACTATTTATTGTTTATTTATGTAGAATAATAGTTATATGGTATAAAAATTTAGAAGTCTTCGATGTTCTTAATTAACTTATTATATTAACGAATGACTTATTAACGATTTTTAAATATCAGTTCTAAGCTAATACCTCCAACTATCCCTCTCTATCATTAATAACCAATTCGCACTTTCTTTTTGTGAAAACAAGAAACTACCCCTGTGTACCATAACAAATCGTCCATCAGGCTAAAGCTGTGCATTTTTGCAGCTAAACTAAGCAGTTTCCCATGTTTTATTAAGATACACATATATGAGAGAGACTGTCTAGGAAGAAGAGTGAAGGAAGTAATCAGCTATAGTACTGTTCTTCGAAAATATGTTCCGTTATATACATTTTACTTATAAATGTCTTAAAAATAAATTAGATTTTGCACTTTATATATAATGTGTGTGTGTGTGTGTGTGTTTGTCTTTGAGTGTCTATTATATATATTGTGAGCTATATAAGCCCGAGGAACCATTAGTCGCCTCAAGTAGTATTTATGTTTATATTTTCATAAAAGTAATTGGAGATAATTTTCAAAAAATCTGTTGTGATAACAACAATAGCTTCATTCCTTCGAAGCAGCCCAACATCATCTCATCTGCAGAAGAAGTAAGACACCCCGGCTTCATCCTGTGTTTACATTTAACATTTTATAATTTCTTAATATTCGTCAATTTCGACCCAGGTTTCCAATAATTAAGAATTTCACTAAGTTTTAATGAATATATTTATTTTTCCTTCAAGCAATGCTTCTTTCACGTACCTAAATGAGTAAAAATGGAATATTAAAGTATATTTTTTACCAAGGGTTCGGTAGGCAATAGGTTCTTTGTCCTGGGTCAAAAATGTCCCAAACCTCCCAAGTCAGGAAACTATCTTTACCCCCTCCTCGCCCTGCATTACGAAAAATGATTTCCCAGACAATTAAGTTGCTCTTGAGTTCTTGACTCGTCGTATTGTGTGTACTCTTTAAAAGTTCTTTTTTTCAAAATTAGTGAATCAAGTTTTTCGTACTCCAAAAGAGATTTTTGCCAAGTTTTTGGGGGAGGAAAATGAAAGTGATCCTAAATGAGTACAAGTGAACACCTCAACTTGTGAAGTTCCTGTTGGTGACTAGTGATTTTGAACCAAGTATACCAGAAGTATTGCAAATTTCTTTGGAATAAACTGACGGATACGAATCTAAACTGAAGAAGAAGTAAGTGGCAGATTATGGAAGTATGTAAACTATTTTCCTACGAAACTAAGTCATTGAATATGCTCCGTCAGACTGATGGTCTACCGGAAATTAGCAAAGATGTAAAAAAGGAATTAGGATATTTTCAATAATTTATTTATTAAATCCAACTAAATCGAATCGCAGAAACAGCATTTTTTTCTACAATTACAAAATTTAATAAGAATAACTATAAAAAGATATATATCATAAAATTATATATAGAATAATTTTAAGGTCTAGAAATTAGGAGGACTGACAGTGGGTAAAAATGACTCTATCTCCAGGGCGCGAGCGTGACGTTTACTTCTTCGCCACCGGATTGTTAAAACTTAGAGAGGTGCTTAAATAACTCAACTATTGTCGTTTAAAGTATTTAACTATTAATTGAAATGGTATCTCAAAGGATGAGGAACGTTTTACTAGTTCATGGATACTTCATTATGTTGTATCTGACCAGTCAAAGCGATTTCTTGGCGCATTTCGTGCCTGCAGGAAAGTGATCGAGGGATCTCCGAACAAGTATCTTCATTAGCCCTGAGCGATTTCACGGTACTCTTGGCGTTCTCATCTCGCCGCATACCGGACACCAGTCTGTTAGTGGGAATCCAGCCACCGCTATTAAGTCAGGTTCGAAACTCCAGCTCACCAGGATACAATATCCCCATTCTCTCGGGGCTGCCACGTCCCTGGAAGCGACAGGTCGGATGAAGAGACAGACTGGATGAGGAAGGCATAGAGCAGACACTGAATAATCCGCAGATAATTACATTCCGGTCTAAATCCATTCAAGTGAATTTCTCACCCGCCCCTCGTGTGTATTCCTTAGGAACAAGGGTTCTCTTCCCCTAAGAGGATCTTGTTTGCTCTTTGATATAGGCCTCCCGAGAATTCCTAGGCTCTCTAAACGCTACGACACATAAACTCTGTTAGAGCAATATTGTAAATTACATACATTATTGAAATTAATATTTTACTCCTTTAAATTTTTAACTTTTGAAAAACTGTTAAAAGATACCTGCGGAAAGTCTGATTGTCTTGAAAATTGATCTCGAAAAGGCAGCGCAAATTTAAAAAAAATGCACTTTAAAAAAAAATTGTGTATTTTATGTCAACATATTGACCGAATCCCTATTATCTCTACCATCATATATCTCTAAAGTCAACAAATTCTCAATCTACTGTTATTTACATTTCTCTCACGCCTTGATAAATCAAAATTAATATTCTTTTTATTTGTCTATTGTGTCTCGACTGAAAAAATAGTTTTGTGCGATTTGAAGTAATTATTGTCAGTTATCCACGGGTCTCTTAAATAATATAACTTAAGTTTGAAAATAGTGCTTACTTATATTGGTACTATTGTGGTCTGATGTAGCAAATAAGTATAAACATACATATATGCAATATAGATATAAACACCTCAATGAGGACCAATAATACCCCAATGAAAGATTGCTCACTTCTAAAATTTTGGAATGGAAATCAGAATAAATCTTGGGCACTCAATTTTACTTACAGTACATGGTCAACAAATTAAATGCAGTAGCTTTCAAAGAATATTTTATAACGTATTTTATAAGTATATGTGAAATACAATTTAGTATTATTTAATATAATTAATTAAAACAATCTTAAACTTGAAATTAAGTAATATAATCAATATTAAATTTTATAATGAAATTATAAATATAATAATTATTTTTCAAAACCAAATTATATCATTAAGTGCCCTTTTCTACAAGAGTTAACTTTCCAATTTTGCCTGACGGCTCCACAACTTAGTGTAATTTTTAAAATTAGCTCCATATTTTATTCAAGTTTTTTTGTTTTATTTTAGTGTTTCTTGTTAAAGTTCATTTTGGTTTACCTTTTAATTTTTTTTATACTTTTATTTTTGTATTACTTTGTTTAAATCGAGATTAATAGAATTTAAGTGTATGTAGAGTTTTCACTATAACGGCCTTCCTTGGAGGCAGGCGAGGTATCAGGAGACACAAAATGGAACTGGCAGAAGATACCAGGGAAGAAAAGAAGTCCAGCCGTTGTCAGGGACCTCAGAAACTCCTCAAACATGTATGAAGCCCTCATCTCTACGTCCAACACTAAACAAGAAGACTCCGCCGGTGCTAAAAACTAAAGATAAACTAAAGAAATACCTCTCAAAGGAGTGGTATTTCTTACGACTCTGGTTGTTTCAATTCTACGCACAGCATAAGTTCAATGGGTATACTCACATATAATATTCTTAAAGCGAATAAATCTCAATACAATCCTTCTTTCAATAGAGCCATCAGTATCCTTCCAAAAAAAGAACATTATCCTGACCATCAATTTGGCAATTAAGTCCTCCACTGCACAAATTTTCTGAGTGGCAGACCACAGCTCTTAACCGAAATATCCTCGCTACTGCGGTATTCCAGGATGTATTTCCAGCGTTCGATAGAGTCTAGCATCTGGGATGTTTCTACAAACCAAAATAATTTTGTTCACGTAGGCTTCGTCGGTCGTCAGATGTATTTACCATTTCATCTTCCGGGTTGGACCGAGTCAAATTGTTCTTATTTGCCGAGCTTTCGCACATCATGTGATGGCTTCTTCAGCGGTCTTGTCCTTGGGCGAAGTCTGCCTTCCCATTGGTTGATACTGTGTTCTGGTGGCTGGTCTCTGGAGTAGTCAGGTAGCTGGTCACTGATTGTATAAAACATGGTAAATATATACCATCTGGATTTTTAAAAATCTCTCTTTACAACTCTCATTCTCTTTTCAGCCCTGAAGAAGCCATCACATGATGTGCGAAAGCTCGGCAAATAAGAACAATTTGACTCGGTCCAACCCGGAAGATGAAATGGTAAAAAATAATTTTACCCAACACATATTTTCATATTATCCAATTATTCTTAGGGAAAAGTTTTTTTGCCGTTAGAATATCAGAAATTTCCAATTTACTTCAAAGTTCAATATTGGCTACACTACTTTATATAATTTACTCACTCAGAGTAAAGAAGTTGGAAGATCTTACTAAGTTTCTTTGAGATCTCCCAAGACTCACAGCATCACTTGCATGACAGCCAGATTAGCATTCCTCGCATCCAACTTATCCTAATCACACATTCAACAAGAGCACCTCACAAAAATTTGGAAATGGTGAACTCTCTACGAAATACAGTTTATACACATGAAAAAACAACTCACGCTTAGAAAAAAAACAAAAAAACATGACCATTCATTCATATTAACAATGATTTCGTTCCATAAGTTACTAATCCATCGCTATCTATGGATGAAGCAACTTACATAGAGCTCAAATACGTCATTTCACACGAATCAAGACACCATATTATAATGTCGTTCAGGATTAGTTGTACGAAATTCTTCGATTGAATGGGAACTCACGAAAGCTCATTTGAAACCATACCCTCTATTCTGATATCTCAACATACCAGCAATGAAAACAATATGAAAAACTATATTACAACCGCTTCCACAGTAAATTACAAGGCCTTACAAGCACACAACTATACAGAACATGCCAATACTACATTACTACAGACACTAGAAGAAGTCTGAGAAGGAGTTGGCCTCGAGACTTACATGAGTAAATAACCATCAGGGGACATATATGGAAGTGCTTTCATGACTTGCGGTCATGCCCATCTTTAATTATTTCAAACAATTAATGAGAGGGAATAGAATAAAAAACCTAACTGTCCCAGCCAGGAAACGAACCTGGATCTCCTGCTATCCGGGCCGGTTCACTTGCCAGCTGTGCTACCAGGACGCGCCAGGTATCTCATTCAATTCCCTCTTCATTGGCGAGGGACAGTTAGATTTTTGATTCTATTTCCTCTCATTAATTGTTTAAAATTTACGTGGGATAAAAAACCACTACCAAATAAAATATTTATAAAGAAAAAATTAAATAAAGTAAATGACGAGAGTCGACAAATAGCTTGACAATGTCAGCTCCTTCGATTGTAAGACCAAGTTCTTGTCTTTCTCGTTGGTTAGGCTCTCGCCAATGTAGAGGGAACTGAATGAGATACCTTGGCGCGTCCTGGTAGCACAATTGGCAAGTGCACCGGCCCGGATAGCAGGAGATCCAGGTTCGATTCCTGGCTGGGACAGTTAGATTTTTTATTCTATTCTCTCTCATTAATTGTTTAAAATTTACTTGGGATAAAAAACCACAACCAAATAAAATATTTTTAATTACTTTATTCTATCCCACCATCTGCTAGTGGTCAATTGTGGCATCGGTGTGGATAGCAATAAAAATATATTTAAAAAAAAGTTTTAAATGTTCAGCTATATAATTAATAAGAAAATACACATTACATTCGTAAAGAAAACTAAAATGAAGTATTGTCGTCCAGTGTAATTTGTAGGAATTACATTCGATTTATTTAGGGAACGTTTTCACAATTTATCTACACATTCTTGAGCGATTGGAAGAAAAGTTGAAGGAGTGTCGTGAAGTAAACCTCGGATAATTGGGAAATGTAATCAGAGCCTAGAAGGAGGGGAAAAGAGAGATGTAATAATCCCAGGATTATCCCAGCCTATCCCGACTCCTTTTTATTAAACCTCTCGCCTTCCAGAGGAGAGTCATTCTCCTGGGCTTCAAGATACACCGGCCTTGGCTGTACAATCACAAGAAGGACTCCACACCTCGGATCGGGTATATATGACGTCATATCCTATTGCAAAATACCGAACCAGGACAAGAAATATCAGGACAAGAACACATTTATTCTGTACAAAGTTTATAGTTTGTACAAAGAAACCTGTTTTGTTTTACCTTTTTTGCAGAGAAATATTTTCCACCCCATCACTCGCATTCTTATTCTAAATCCGTTCAAATTCTACCGCCCAGCGCACAGATCCCCGGATATGTGATCTGAGACAATGTTGCAGAATGAAGTCTTCATAATGAGCCATATATGCAGGAATTTTAAATCTTTCGTAAAATTTCTTGTGCTAATTAACTTGAGAACAATTAAGATTTGTACTTTTCTGAAGATTTAGTAGTAGTGTTCTATACGTATTAAAATAACCTTCACTAAAGCTTTTATCAACTGATCATTAAGGGGGCATTAAGATAAAATAAAAAAATTTTCAAAAGAAAAATAAGATGCACTTGGAAAAGTTAAATATTGTTTAAGTCTTGTTTCATTCGTCTAATTCCGCCTTAATGCTTTTCTGAAGAATATAAATAGATTCCATAAATTATAATATTTTCACCAGCAAAAAAACTGAAAAGTATTTAATTACATTCAACCTACATATCAGGGTTACATAAAAATTTAAGACAGAGAATACAATCATATCACAAAAGACATTTAAATGATAAATAAATGAAACATTTAGGATAAAAATTAAAAATTAAAATTATTTATCTAAGTTTCATATATTATATGATTATGATGTTATGTGATAATTATCATAACAATTTATAGACAATCCCAGTACGAATGAGAGCCAAGCCCCGACGTATGAACACCGCTATTAAAACTAAATTTCTCTCCCTTTCTCTACTTAAGACCCAACCCAACAGGACAAACCATCCCTCGGACGTTTGAGTCTGGTCTCCTATCCGTCCTGGTTTGCATGTCTCTTTTTGTCAAATTTAATAAGTATTTATTCCTAAAATTGTATTTTAAATTATTAATTTATTAATAAGGGTCATGGAGGAAGGGACTATCTACAGGTTGCTTTCCATTTCTAAACATCCATGACTCAGCTCAAGCTTTGAAACAGCAGCGTAAGAATTGCGAGAACTGAACGCTCCTAAGAGATTAATTTATTTTTATGGATTGCTTCACAAAAATTCATGGATGTATATATTTCGTGATCTTTTAATTTTAGTCTAGATACATGAAATGGTGGAGAGAGAGGTTATCTGAATACAGCCACCCCATTCTAAACACTCAAGACTCAGAGCAGGCCTAGAAGTCCCTAACTTAGATTTCTCAGACCAGCTTTTTCTGCCTGTGTGGGTTAGAAAATATTGAGTAGAAGAAAGCATTCATCTACATAAAGTTATATCACATTTGTAACAGGTATTAAATCACCAATGGACTAAACTATTTCAATAAATCATTTTTGACATTGTAGAACTACAATTTATCTAAATATATGTCAATATTACTCCCTCATACTCTGTCTTTTCTCTATCCATTCTTTCCGTCTTGGACTATCCCCTACAAGTAAAATTTATCTGTATCTAACCTATCTATACTATTATCATTTATACTCTCTCTTAATGTATCTCTTCTTACTAATCCTTCCTTATTTCCTTTCTCTAAAGTCTCTTCTTTCTATCTGTGTTCATTTTCTTATATTTTCTTTATCTGAAGTTTATGTTCACATTTTTCATCCGTGTAAAACAAATTCATCACCTAAAGTTATCTATATTTTGTTAGATCTATCATTCTGAGAGAATATCAAAATACTTCTATAACAAATGATCTTTGTCTATTCCCTGAAATGCATGTTATTTCTCTTTCTCTCTATCTGCCTTTTACCTTCTAACCCACCGTTTCTTTATTTTTCTCTTTTTTAAGCTCAGCCCCTACACTTTTGACCAGTCAAGCTTGTAAAATATGCAGTTTTAATCAGAACTCCTTTCCCATAGCAAATTACATACACTAATTATAACTCTAGAGAAGGAGTATATTTTTTTCTCTTTGAAAAAAATATCAAAGAGATGGGAATTAAAATATACTATGCATTTTTAAAAATTTTTCTCTCATTTCATATATCTAAATGGTTTGTTTTTATTTATCATAGTGAATATATTTTCTAGATGTAGACGGATAACAAAAATAAAAATTTTCATGGAGAGATATTTTCAATTTCAGATATTTCTTTTATTATTTATGTGGGATTTAGTAAGCCATTCTTCTTCTAATGATTTTGGACTTCTAAATGAATAATTCATTTTCCTAACTAGAAGTGTATGCTTGTATTTATTGCAATCTATTTTTAAATTGAACGAGAACAGTTGTGGAGTAATGCAGTAACCTCTTGCTGAAAGAGGTTATACAGCAGTAAAAAATAACAAATGCTATTAAACACTTAAGAAATACTTTTGTTTCTTTACCCATATAGATAACAACAGTTATCAAAATACTCGAACAAAAACGTATTTCATACATTGGTTAAAATGGAGGAACCCAGAAAGAAAAAACAGACAGCACAATGTCTGCGCTAAGTATTAGGGCTACTGCATCTGCCCGTCCGTTTTAGAGTTCCACACGAGATGATAATCTGTGACAAGCAGTCTTGAACTCATGTAATTTTTCAATGACTTTCGGGAGTCTCACAAGGCAAACTATCGCAACTCTACTTATTTGAGAAATTAGCAAAAATAAATAACTATTAATCCATAGTCAAGACAAGGATTCACTCTGTCTCTCAAGCGATTCCCTCCTGTCGTAAAAATACCAGCAGCCTGAATCACAGCACTACTTACCAGCTAGAGAAAACTGCAGGTGCATAACCCGCGCCTGAATGCAGTCGGCAGCATCCCACGCAACCACCCAAGAATCTAGCGCTTTTTAGGAGGACACTGCAAGGAAACTGGAGCTAACTCCCAATCAGAGGACTTCAAATGCCAATAAGCGACCTTACAGAGGCAGGCTTCGTCCTAGGTAGTAGCACACCAGTTCGGACAAACACACAGCTGTTATCAATTACTTCAAGTATTGAAAGACAACTCAAGCCCCCCATCGCCGAAATGAAGTTACTCACATACTCGACTTACTCACACAATCTTAAGTTACTTATTTTCTCATACTAGAGCAAAAAAAATTTATTTTGGATGTATCTTAGGCAATAGACAGGGTCTGTCATCCTTTTCTACCTATTACTCACTACCTCATATTGACCCTCTTTCCCCTGAAAAATAAATATAGATCATGCAAACACTCACACATAGAATTTACACAGATAACAGATTAATAGTAGATGAATTCCACAGTTACACAAAGGCAAATGTATGGGCAGATCGTTTAAGAGATGACCGGCATGGGATTCACATACACGTAACGCAAAACTGAAAATCTCACCTAGGATATCAAAACACATAAAATATAAAAAAGAAAGAAGAAATGTTTTTCAATTCATTATATTTGTAATATCCCTTTCCTTTACCGGATTTCCCGAGTTTTTTTTTTTTATTATTTATTTAACACATTTATTTTACACTGGTGCCCTTAGCAGATGTAAGTGATAAATGAAGAGGGCGATCGTGGGCGTGAAATGGATAGCTCTCCCAGAGGTGCCAGTCATTTGTAGGTACCTCGACCAAAGTCTCCTCAGACTTCTGGTTGGATTGTCAAGGATATGAGAGATATATTATGATATGTATAAGAATGTTCGTATGTCTTTCGAGCACACTTATCAAGCGGCTATACATAGATATTGTAGGTAGTAGGGTGGATTTTCGATGGAGTAGAGAGTAAACCTCTATGGCAAGTCCACCCTAAACATGGCATAGAAATTAAACACATACAAATATTTAATAAAACCAATATGGATATACTGATTACAGAAATACGGAGTAACCAGATAGTCAAACCCAAACACATGCAGACCCAACAATACAAAATAATAAGACAAATCTCCTAGGCTACTAAATACATATTAAACCTTGCTCACACATTGACTTAAATTTTCCAACGGTACATTAATACACAAAATTCATTTAAAGCCATTTTTTTGGTATGCTCCACGGTCATTATAACATTCTTTCACATATTCTGCTCCCCTCTCATATCCCAGACTATCCAACCAGAAGTCTGAGGAGACGTTGGTCGAGGTACCTACAAATGACTAACACCGCTGGGAGCACTAACCATTTTACGCCCAGGATCGCACTCTTCATTTATCACTTACATCACTGGTGTAAAATAAATATGTAAATGAAAAAAAAAAACCAAAAAGAGTGATAGTATTGTAAATAACATATATAGCACATATAATGAATTGAAAAATGTTAATATCTTTCAAATTTTTATCGATTAAAAGAAAATTGTCATTCAAGAAAAATGATTACCACTATGTGTTGGCTATTTCCAGGAGCACACAAGAAATACTCTCGGCCATAAAAAAACAGAAGCACGGAATGGAAAACCAATTTCACTCAGTGATAATTAAACTTGTGACATTAAGCTCATACAACTACAGTTTTGAGCAGATCCATGCTCTTCAAATTTTAAGAATCAGCTATTAAGATACGAATAAATGTAACCTTCTACTATTTGTGTTTGATAACCTTTTCTTTTTTAAACTATGACTAGTTCCATTACCTTAAGAAGAATCAGCTCAAAGAAAATCTAAGTTATATTTTCAGATTGTTTCTTTAAAATTTGGAAGCTCTTTAATGGTTCAATATTGATAAGGTTCAATCCTGAAAGATTGCCCCATTGAAAAATTGTTAATAGTCTTAGTTAGTGTTTGCATATCGAAAAATAATTAAACTTTATATCAAATAGAACTCAACGAACATTAATATTGACTGATATTTGGGAGAATCTAGTGTACCTCTTATGCCTTCTGCTTTGGCCTAGACTCAGTCTTTTTGAGCTTAAATTTTCTTACTAATGCAATATTTAGCAAACACCATCATTTTCGCCATTAATCCTGAGTTCTCTTTTAATTAATCTCACGGACATGAGTAATATATTCTTTTTAGGAAGCTCTTGCGTGGAGACCATTAAAATTAAATTAAATGTGCTTTTTCAGAAGTGTTCACATTTATTCAGCACGCTATGATGTTATAAATTAATTTTACATATAATGTACTTTTTGTTAGAGTAAAAAATAAAAAACACAGTAGCACTTTATTTACATTAAATTACATTTTCGGGAATTTTAGTAAAATAATATGTTTTCTTCCAACTGGGTTATCTTCTATATTTATTTAAACACTTTTTTACGACTGTAAGAGGTATCCTTGAAACTTTAAAAAATTGTAAGTTGTTTTATGTCAGGATATAATTATATACATTCGCGTATATTTATAAATATAA
>KZ808403.1:11112-25491 GCA_000696205.2 Oncopeltus fasciatus | reverse complement strand
AATTCATAGGAGAGGTTTCCGGTCATTATCATGTTATTAATGTTCAATACCTGCATAGTTTCCGCAGAAGGTTCTGGAGAAAGGAAGAGTCCTGATGAAGACACTAATGACATCGACAGGCCCCATAGAAGAATTTAAAAATAATTAAAGTACATGAAGACCTTCACATATATATAGTAATCAGGAACAGGTGGGACAGAGAGTGCAGTGCACAAACAAAAAGAAAAAAAAACTTAAATTTTTTTTTTTTCATCCCTAGTATTTCCTTTCTAGCTCACAAAGATTTTTTCAAGATGACAGAACCTACAAAGGCTTTCCCCATGACCATAACTTCCAAAATTAAAAATTTTATGCACTAAGGACAAAGAATCAGAATCTGCGGATTTTAAATCTGTTACAGGGACGTTATGTTCCCAGTGTAATTATAGTCGCAAGAAACACTCTGGTTTTTCTTACTTAAAATCTGTAAAATGTAAAAAAATATATGCCATTAAAAAATAAAGGAAATGATAAAATAACTGTTAATTATATTACTCTATTTAATTTTTTTTTAAACTTTATTATTAATTACTTTCTACATGTCTATTTAATTATAGCCATTCTTTACTTGTTATTGTTACTAATCTCTGCTGTGATACATATGTTTGAGGATAGATTCATAAATTCCTACGAATTCATGAATTAACAGTTATTTCAGGGAAAAGACGTTTAATGTCTTGTTAGGTACCATGACATCTTGCCATTAAAAAAGAGGGTCATTCATTAGTGAAGTCTTTAATAAGAATATATTTAAAGTGTGACTACGAAGGTATTACGGTTATTTCTACATTCCTTCCGAAGAATGTTGAGTCTGCCTGAAAATTATTATACCTTTCACATTTATTGCTCTTATTTATGACCATACTTAATAAAAAGTAATTATACTTTGAATATATATATATATATATTATTTGTCACAGTTCTTTTTTATTTGTTATGTAGAGATTAATAAGCAATTTGTAACTTTTTCTATATATGTTGGGCCGCTTAATAAAGTCTGAAAGATCTTAATGAAGCTTTTTTTTTTTTAAATAAGAATTATAAGTCTGCTCCTCTGAAAATCATACAAAAATTATAATCGTATATTTCTTTTATTATTACAGTTAAAATTTTTATTTTCAAAACACAATAGTCCTAAATTTAATTTTCCAGAATTTATGATCTATAACATTTTTCTTAGAAAAACGACTAATAAGAACGATGTTAAGAAACATCTCTTTTTTTTTTTGTTCGTGTGCCATCATTGAATAATAATTTAAAAAATATTGGAAATTAATATTCGAATTTAATTTAAATTTTCGTGAAATTTTAAGACTTCTTTCTCCCTTCGTTCTCCCGGTTTGTTTAATTACAAGTTATCCAGGCTACTTCATTATAAATTAAGCTATTGTAATTGGCTGGATAAATTCTAGTTTACTACTTCCCCAAAATTGTATGTTTTATGTTAGACTTGAGGATGACTGTTACTGTAAGATTAATTTTAAAAATCAATGAAATTAGTATTTTATTTTGCTTACTAAAACCAATTTAGGGATAATTATGAATTTGATAATAATTATGAAGTAGTATTTTCGTGTATTCTTTCTGAATGAAATATTTACTTAACTATCATATTGAAGAAGATATTTTATAATGCATCTAATAAGATGAACCAACTTTTACTCTTCTCATTTTCATTTCATGATTGTAAAATTAAATAATTCATTTATTTTATATTCACAGTCAGTAATGGGTCTGTATGCAGAAAAAAAAACTGCTTGGTTCACAAAGCTCTTGTTTTATACATATTAAGATATGTATAAATGGGACTTTCTCCATGAAACTCACATAGGTCAAATATAAAATAAATGATTTTTTATATTGTTCAATTGCATAAAAATCAGATCTCCTACCACGATTGTTTTTAAAATAAGTACTTAATAAAAGGTTGATTACAAGTAATTAAAACAATCGATAAAGAAATAATAATGTTATTTTATTAAATAAATTAGATATAATCAATTATTTTCAATTTTGTTTCCTGTACTGAGCCAGCTGGTCGGCAGTGACAACTTGAATCGGTAGAAATGGTGCATCAACTTCAAAAGGCTGGTATTCGATAGGTCTGCTGTAGGAGGCGCTCCTTTCACTCTGCAGGGATAAAGTGAAGAATAATGTTTACTAAATATTTGATGAATTGTATATTTATTGTTGATAGTTTATAGGAAAAGAACTTTACAAACACTTACCTCCTGCTGCTGGTTGTTTTCCAGCCTGGAGGATGCGACGAGGGCCTGGAGTCTCTCAGCTGGAACTTCGACATAATAGGCGTTACGCTGAGAGTTCAGTGCGTCACTTGAAGCAGCCTGGGAAATCGATTCCAAGGGGCGTTATTACACTTTAGAATGAAACAGCACAAGTTTTTGGAAAAAAGAAGCGCTTTTGGAACATACCTGAGCTGGTCTTGCAGGTGCATAACTCTGCTGCAGGCTGGCACTTCCAGAAGAAGCCTGGAGTCTCTCGGCTGGAACCTGGACGTAGTAAGCGTTCCTAGGGACAAACTGGTTGTCGCTGGACGATACCTGGAAGACATATGGAATGTATCGTAATGTATTTACTACTGAATTCCTGTACGAATTCCTGTACTGCATTCTACGTATGAGTAACTAACCTGTACTGCAGGTCTGACTGGGGCAGCTGTATACTGCACTCTCTGCAGTCTACCGTCGGGAAGATAGACGTGGTACAGTCCTCTTTCTGAACCAACTTCCTGCCTCAGACGTTCCATTATCTTCGAGTTCACTGATTCAAGGTCATTGGGGTAGCTCTGATATTCTCCAGCCAGGGTGAGAGAAATGAGAGACAAAACAATGATGAAAACCTGTAAAAAATAAACAAATAAAATGAGTGATATGTACGTTATTTAAAAAGTACTATTTTGATAAATACCAAAAAATTTTTTTGACCAAAAACATTATTTATATTTGTAATTTGTAATTATTTATTTCACAAGCTCAGAACTTGTAAAAAAAAAACAATATAGTAGCTTTAGATTATTAACTTAATTATTTTCATTTATCTTAAAAAAAAGAAACATAATAGGTCACTTTTAATTAATTTGTTATAACCACACCATAACAATGGGAAATAAATAGTTAATTCTATGGATTATAATTATTCACATTTGTAAATAAATAACAAGCTTTAAATTAAAAAAAAAGGTTTCATTATAGGAGAAGAAAAATATAATTACTGACAGTGCTTAAATGAATTGTAACTTCAAATATAGAAAGGCTAACTTAGTTGGCAGACAAGGTAATTTATAATTATATAGAAAAGCAATTTATTTGGGTAAATTAATTCCTAAAGCTATCGAACCTGATTATTGACGGAATTGACTAGTTCAAAATTCCTTACATTAGATATAGTGAGCACAATGTATAGAAGAAGGTAACCTGCACAAAGGTAGCCTCCTCGCATTAGGTTACATTACCTTCATGTTGCCAGAGGAGAATGGTTGACGTTCTGAACTGAAGACAAGAGCTCCTGACGCTGGCTATATAGTCGGGCAGAGCCCTTGGCCAGGAGATCGAGGGAGAATCTGAATTGCATTTCTCCCATCAGTATTCGAGAGGAAGTCGGAAGAAGGTCGATCGCTCTGGGGTCAGCGGAAGTCGTCCTGGAGAGGGAGGCTTCTTCAGTCTGGTCTCGTACTTGTGTCACAGTCCAGCAAATCATGGATGGTTTGATATCCCACTCCGGCATCCGCGACTTTTTCCCTCCATCCCCTGTGGAAGGGTTCACTCCTATTCTAGAAAATGGCAATGCCGTCAAACGACCTTTTGTATTAAAACTCTTCTTTTTTTTTTCAGAATTTATCAAAATTAAAATGCGAAAATCTAAGGCTAAAGCAAAAATCTTTCTAATCTATTAATTTGAAATAATTTCTTTCGTATAGCTCCAAAAAAAATATACATAATAACCGTTCACCATCTCTTTCAACCCCCTATTTCAAAACATCGACACGCCATAGAAAAAAAAACAACATTTATTTTCTCGATATACCATCATTTAGGAACCAAAATGTTCAGCATTTAAAGGGGATATTAAGCTTAATGGTATTCTGAGAAAATACTACAAACATATTAAGTCATTAATTCGCCCAACATGTTAACGCCATACTACATGTTGGACGTATACGTGTCGAAATACTTCTTAGGAACCAGTTAAAGGTTTTACATTTTTAAAAAGTTGTATTTATGTTCTATTCTTATTTTGTAACGATTAATGTAACATAATTTATACATGTTTCAACGTTATTTCTGCTAATTTTAAAAAAAACCAAAATGTTGTTATTGACACATATTTTTTCCATAAATGATGATGAATATAGATGGAATTTCTCGTCTAGAACTTAATGTTGAATCTCAATAATAAACTGCTGGGGAAATTAATTGAGGAAACTTTACAAAATTGAATTTATTGTAGAATAGGAAGCGAAGTAAGAGCCATCTCTCGGCAATATAAAAGTAAGGCAGCCCTGAGTAACACGTGGTGGGGAACTCAAGTAACTCCTCTGCAAAGTTTGTAAGGAGCTGTCTCGACATGAAGACCGTCCAGGTGTCTTATGGAGTGGGAAGTTTTCATGGAGGAATTCTCTCCAAGCTTACAGCGGAAGGTATGAATAAATATTTGACGTTAAGTGTTCCAGTTCCCCACCCGGACACAAAAATCCTCATTTTCGGTAGTTAGTTTTTAATGTTTTGCGCTTTCCGACTGAAATTTTTTATAATGAAGTTTATGAGATGCAATCTCATTTGTTTTCAAACAAAGATGATCTCTTCTAATTGTTGTATTTTAACTTTAAAACAAAAAAAAAACAATAATAACACTGAACAACAAAGTTTTTGTTTCGGGGTTGAAATTAGCTGATTTTAATGTATTTCCACGTGTTAAAACCGAAAATGACCAAAAAAATTATATATTAGCTCTTGTTTTCAAGATATAGTATCATTCTATTATATATATATTGAGTTTTCAACAAATGAAATATTTCATCACCAACAGTGGGTACACATGTTTGTTTACATAACACCCCTCTCATCAGCTGTTCATAAGTAGTAAACGTAACCTTTGCGAGTTTGTCAATTGTACGCACGTGGTTGCTATTGAAATTATCGTGTGAAGTTGATTTTTAAATTAATTTAAGTGCTGATCTGAAATGCCTCGAAAGTGTGTGAATTCTGTCGATAGCTTTTGCTATATATGTGGTGAAATAACATTTAAGGCTCAGAAACGTAAAATGTCACCTATCATTAAGACTGCCTATGAACATTATTTTGGTGTAAAAGTTGGGGACCAAGATAAATCATGGGCTCCTCATATATGTTGTAATTCTTGTTCCGTCATATTGCGAGAGTGGCTGAAAAATAACAAGCGGGCAATGGCTTTTGCAGTACCTATGGTTTGGCGTGAGCCTACCAATCATACAGACGACTGTTATTTCTGCTTAACTCCTCCCATTAAGCAAGGTTTATCTATGAAGAAAAGAGGAACGGTGAAATACCCTAATCTCCCATCTGCTCTTCGGCCTGTACCACACTCAGACAATTTGCCAGTCCCTTCTCCACCCCAAAACTATGAAATTTTAGAGGAAAGTGATGAAGTCTGTTTACAAGAAGCAACCCATCCTTCTACATCCTATGACCCTGATTTTGATGTAAGCGATAGGTCTAGTGATCCGCACAGAATTAGTCAAGCAGAGTTGAGTGACCTTATAAGAGATCTTGGCTTGTCTAAGGAAAAGGCTGAGCTGTTAGGGTCAAGACTACAACAGTGGAATCTTCTAAAACATGATGTGAAAATATCTCAGTACAGACAGCTCAGTACAGGATGCTCCAGAAGTGTTTTATAAAAGACAAGCTAAACGACAGCGATCTTACAATACATCGGATTGACTTAATTGAAATTTGGTGGTACAAACCTCTTTTATTTGTCAAAACACTAAGAATAATGTTTTTTTTTATCAATTTTGTACTTAAAATATTCTAAAAGAAACATAACAATATTCTTTTTTGTACTTTCACTTTTCACGTATAGTATAACTACTCTTTAAGATTAAGTGCTGTATATCTCAAAAACCAGAGCTAATAAAAAATTTTCAATGTTATTTTCGTTTTTATCACCCCAAAATTAGTAGAAATAGACTAATTTAGTATAGGAAACATTCAAAAAATATTTGTTTGTTGTGCAGTGTAATTGAGCTTATATTTTTAAACATAAAGAAAAAGATAAGATGTATGGATCATATTAATAATTATTTTAAAAATTTATTGTCATTCATTTTGCTGCAAAGGTTATAATTAAACCATGAGCTACTTTTATTCTTAATTTTTAATTTATTAGTCCAGATTGAGAGTGGTGTCATTGGTCACCTTCTCTCCTCATGTGATTGACATCGAATGTCATTTTTACTTCATTTAGATCAAATTACAAAGTGTTTTATTTAAATGAATGTAATAAATAAATTAATAAAAATAGTTCAGTGCTCCCAAATAATTCTGCCACAGGTGGCTTTACGAAGCAGAATTCTTTTTTTTTTTTTTTACTACTGCCTCTTGATTAGTAAAAGTTTGGATGTACAATGTGCTATACTTGCTCCACCTCTGTCGCGGGTCGACCCGGTATTGCAGAATTCAATTATTCACAAGGCCCTTTTTAAATGTAGACTAAACATTGCTTGACTGCACCGTATATGTTTAAGCTGTATACACATCTTCAAAAGGGTTTAGATAAGCGGAGTACAAGCCGTCCTACCTCAACCCTTTTACCTCGAACGATATCGCCCCCGCGAACTTGAGCGGGAGATTCACATCTTCTCCTACAGATGGCAGTACCTCACGGCAAGAAATAACTATTTATTTAATTCAATAATATGCCATCCGGGCCCTTCTGACCGGGTCAGATCTCTTCAAGCATGCAGTCGTCTATTTCAGGCATATATATGGCATATTACAGGACTCACATTGCATCCTACGACTTCCAGTCTTTTTATCGTATCTGCTCGGCCCAGCGAACTTGAGTTTGTTTCAAAGTAACTCGTCAATCATATCAGCTCTCCATTTATCCTTTTGATATGGACAAAGAGGAGATTTATTAATTACTCTTCGTCATTACATCTTTATTATTTATTATTAACAGAGATGTCATATCTCTATTTTCTTATTCCTTTCCATTGTTAAATTTGTTTATCATTATGTAATTTATGACTATCGATAAAAATTTACTTTATGGCCATTAGCACACTAACAAAATTGCTCATCAGCGAGCCTCTTTATTGTTATTGTTTCACTAAATTTGTTATAGTTATTTATTTGCTTCTTTATTTTATTATTTTTTTCCTGGGCAGGTTTTCGTATACGAACTTGTGGATTTTATTTGTATTATCGAATTTCCTAGCTCATTTTAAATTTATTTTTTCTTACATTTTGATTTTTCACTAATGCAAAATTGTTCACATTGCTTGGCTTTTTACTCGACTCAAACGTAGTGTTGTGTAATTTCTTCACTCAGCTTTGTGCAGATTCATTGACTTCTGTACGCTTACACACTCCTTCCTTGCAACCACTTAGGGTCATTTGAGGGAGGGGCTATCTACAGGTTGCCACCTCATTCTAAACACCCATTGCTCAGAACAAGCTTCTATTTATAAATAAAAGATTGACCTGGACGGGATTTGAACCCGCAGCATCAGGATTGCGAGACCCGAACGGATATCCTGAGCTATCCTGGCGCCCCGTAGGTGTTCAAAATGTATAACGCCTACGGGAATTCTGGTGCAGCTGTCCTCTATTCACTTTTCTGTTAGTGATATGCACAAAGCTATGCGAGTAGCTGCAGAGTATTTTGATTATATTCGCTCAAAAGAAGCACTACAAGAAGAAACAAGTTCTTGGCAACATTCGCAAATGAACCCTGAGAACCCATTTTTTTAAATGACTACAATGAGATAGGGAGCTGGGGAGGGGGGACAGGGAAAGACAGGTTTACAACCCAGCGGAAAACGAAATTAACGGGATGATCGTCCTAGGAGAACCCTTGCTTTTCTAATTGAAAGGGCTCCACCCCCCTCCCCTCCGGAGCCAAGATAAAAGGTTTTGCTTTGGATTGCGTGCAGTCCCTTCCAGGCCCTCCATAATCCGATCAGGGGTTCTTTATATCGCTCGCGGCGAGACCTCCACTGATGAAATGGACCTTTTCTCTCCACCCTGTAGACAGAGAGGAACCTCCCTGTTTTCAGCCACAATCCCCTTCCAGATCTGGCAATTATACTCCAGACTCCTCTCCTACAGCCATTAATGAGGAGTATCTTTTTTGGTCTGGCTTCAATAGCTCTATAGAGAATTAACGCCCCTCCTACTTCCTGTAGTGGCTGACAAAATTCTTCAATAATTTTCATAATTACTTCCGTCTTTGTTTGGATTTTCAGTAATTTTCGGCTTATTATATTAAACATTTGGCCGATAATTGAATGGATTGCAACGAAATTCGAAAAATTATAACCGATTCCTTTCAGATGACATACACTTTTACTACTACTGTGTACTAAATAAAATTAATAAATAGGTTATTAGATGTTATTTTGATTGGTGTTTGGTCAAGGTAGATTATAAAAAATATAAATTTAAATAAATGTAAATTTTTTAAATTATCTGCCAACGTTTTGGCTTTCATTGTAAGTAATCTTCAGGGCTATCATGAAGGCAAGGGGGAACGTCCTGTCCCTAAGATCAAATTTTCATGATTCATTCCATTTTTTCTGAAGATGGCTTACAATTTAAGACAAAAAGTTAGCAGATAATTTTAAAAATAACAATTTTTTTTTCTTTTTTTTATCTACCTTGACCGAACCCCAACAAAAATAACATTTAATAATATTATCTACGGTCAGAAATCTCTCCATTATTAATAAATAGGTTCTAATAATATGGAAAATTGTGATTATTTCTCATAACAAATGCACCTAGTTAGTGAGTCCATTAGATACTCACCAAACGTGGCGTATTAAGCATATTTATTTTCAAAAAATCATCTTTGCGTTACAATAGACCACCAAATAAATTCTTCGTATTTATGTATATATATTTATATATAATTATTTCTCTTTTACCTAAATATATTCGGGGAAAAAACTCTCTCACAAATATCAATATTCTATGAAATCATCAGCAATCACCTAATTTAACTAAGAAGAGGTTATTATAAATTTGGCTCTAAAACTTTGAGAATTAAACCTCCAGTCAAAACGTACACTGGTTTTCGAATTTTTTAACAAATTCAGTGTTTTAAGTAAGTTATTGTGAAATCTTATGAAGATGAATCAATTAAGACAATCTTAAGATCTGCTCTAAAGATATCAATAACCACTTTTCTTATTATTGATAGTTTTAAAATGAGTAGGAAAAAAAAGTTTATTTTTAGTAATGAGCTGAAAACATGTATTTCTTCGATGTAACGACATTAGATAAATTTGTTAAAGTTTATTTCCCATATTTAATTTTTTATGAAATAGTTGAAATTCATTTAATTGGAATCCACAGTGAAGCTCATAAGTGGACAGTGGACATTTTTTTGTAGAAGAAAAAGAAGGTGTAATTGTATTCAAAATGCGGCTCTGATAGGGGAAGTGGAGGGGCCATAGAAAGGGAAAATGAGAGGGGAGAGATAACTAGGATATCTGTACAAAAGATAAGGGTCTTTGTCGCCATTGTGAAGAAGCATACTTTGACCTCGAGTACCTCTCTTGTATCTGAGGCGAAAAGTCACCCACAACACACTTGGTATTCAAATATTTATTTCACACCTGCCTAGGCCTTTTGTCTCGGCCCTTCTTTTGTCCGAGCAGCTCTTTGATATGCTTATTTGATTTGATTCTGCCTGCAGAACAAGTTAATGCCTTAAAAATAGCAAAAGTCTTGTCTAAATAGACTTTGAGAGAAATTAATCTGAGGGGTTAGTTGAGCTGATTTTACATCATTAAGTACTTGAGGAAGACAATCCTGGGTAAGCAGTCAAGAATGAGCATTCTCTAGCTTACCTAACCTCAAGCAAATGTCATCAAATCAAATTATATACATCCACGTTGGTACCATGAAAGGACTTTGAATTATTCACGGATGCAACTTAGGAGATAAATAGGTTACGTTCAAATTTTTTCGCACTTGCACACACACTCACTGTGAAATGTGTGAAATGCTTACAGAAAAGCAAGTCAAAACAACAAAAAAGGATATCTAAAGGGTTATCACTACCAATAAATATAGAACTATTAAACAATCTTCTGTTGGCGAGCGCTTTCGGACCTTGTCCATCCTCGTGGCCGAATACATGTGTTCACTGTCACTATCTGTATTCAACTGGTGAATACAGATAGTGACAGTGAACACATGTATTCGGCCACGAGGATGGATAATGTCCGAAAGCGCTCGCCAACAGAAGATGGTTTGCAGAAACCAATGAAGACGGATAATAGAAGGTATGATAAAAAAGGATATGTTATGTTAAAAAACTATATTTTTTGATCCTCCTTCTAAGAAAACCTACATATATATTAATGAAAACACGTTCATTAATTTAGAAAGAAGATATTTTCGAGGATAGATGCTTTTTTCATCGTTTTATTTCGGTCCATTGAAATAATGAATGCCCGAATCTTGTGGTAGACAAAAGAAGAGCATAAATGTGCTGAGTATTTACATAGAACTGTAGAGATAAGGAAGATGGAGTCAGACAGCTCTAATAATGTAGGCATATAATCAAAAAGCGATCAGTAATTTGGGGAGGAGGTAAAAACAGCGGGGGGGTTTTGGCGGGGAGCAGGTGCCGACATCTCGACAGAGCTAAACGAGGCAGGTCCCCCCCGTGGTGTTCGCTAATTAGAGCCCCAGAGCCCTAATCACCGCGGCTTCCCGAGAAGATCCCACGCGTCCCATCCACAGGTAATGGGGAACTGATAACGGCATGAGGCTGCGAGTACACTAATATTTATATAGAGCACTTGGAACTCAGGTCGGTCTGGGGCCTAGGGATGGTGGAAGAAACTCTGCCTGGCACTTCATGAGAGACAACGACTAATTTCCACATGGAAGCCACCGAATCCTGGCTAAAGGACGAGAACAAAGCCAGCCTGAAGGTGAACAAGAAGGGGAACTGGTCAAGTTAAAGTCGTTATTCTTTTTATTATTTTTTTTTCGTCATACTTACAAATAAGCATACATATTATATTAACTACATTAATTAGAGTTATTTTTCTATAGTATTAATTTTTTAATCTTATAAATCTAATACAAATACAACAAATCAGAAATTTATAATTTTTGTTTCCCAGTAACACAATCTCAACTTTACTCCAGCCATTAACAAATGTATCACATAAGTATATGTGTGTGTGTGTGTGTGTACGTACTTGTGTATATTTTAGTATGCACATTTATGCCATCAAATATATAGGAATCGTATATGTATGTGTATGTGTGTGTACCTGTTGTGTATATTTGAATAGGCACATTTATGGCATCAATTATGTAGGAATCGTATATGCATATGTGTGTGAGCGTATGTGTGTTTACTTGTTGTGTATATTTGAATATGTACATTTATGGCATCAATTATATAGGAATCGTGTGTGTATATATATTTATATATAATTATTTCTCTTTTACCTAAATATATTCGGGGAAAAAACTCTCTCACAAATATCAATATTCTATGAAATCATCAGCAATNTTCAAAACCATTCTTTATTCGTTTTAGTAAAAAAAAAAACTTCAAAAGACCTTTTTCAAAAATTAAAGAAATTGTATTATCGCCCATGCTGTTAAGATTAATAGAAGACTAAAAATTATTTTATAAAACGAATTTAGTTCCTAACTTTTCTTTAATTATTTGTTAAGATAAAGAAAAAATATATTTATTTAACTAATAACGTTTTTGCTTAATTGTTATTTAAACTAAAGTACCATCAAGCTAGCCACCGCTTATTGAATAAAATGGCTCGGTAACATTGAAAAGTAATGAAAGCCTTAAAAAGTAGTTAATGTACTATCTTTTGTGGGTTTTATTTAATTTATTTATTTACTTTTATTTATCTCCCAAGCAGCTACTCGGTGGCATAGAGAGTGGCTACCTGTAGGTAGCCACCCTATTCTAAAAAAAAAACTCGTGTCCCTAGAAAGGTTTTTATTTTTATATGATGTCCTGTCCATAGCGGGACTCAAACCCTGACCACCTAATTTTGTAGACTCAAACTGATCAAAACCGCTAATCTGGTGCCAATAACTAAAACTTAATTAGCATTTTCACACACACACACGTCTTTTGTACCGATATTGCAAGTCCTTGACCTCATACTTTTTCAATTATTTTTCTTATTTTCTTCATTTTATTTTTAAATTTAAACTTAAAAAATATCTCCCAACAAGTCTCTTATTATTTTTTTTGGAAATACCTAATTTAGAAAAGGGTTACAAAAGAAAAAAAGTGATCTCTCCCCCAAAGTTCTCGTCACTTCCTCCAACCCTCATCACTATGCGGGACCGAGCCACACAGCAACTATTTCATTTCCACTTAATCCCAAGCGGCCTCCGTACTCTGATTACAAACGCCATCCCTCCCGAGCTGGGGTGGTGGGGGGGGGGATTTCCCGGGCAAATTGTTTTTACCTTTCCTCAGACCATTTATTAGAGTCTCTCGTACAGCTGGAATAAAATGTAATGTTCTTTGACCTCGGAGGGGGTGAAAGAGCTAGGAAAATGAGATTTGTTTACAGGATGAGCCGGAATTTCCTTGAAGGAAAGAATTTCCTTCTTCATTACAGGATACAATTTTTTTTCTGTCATTTTTATAACTTCATTTTTTATATCTATTATCTTTCTTGTATAGAAATTCTTTTTGCGAGGTTTCATGTAAACTCGTCTTCTAATTTTTTTTTTTTTTTTAACTCACCTTTACTGATGTACAAATCAGAGTCCACTACTCAGCATTATCATAAACTTATACCCCAATTTACGCCAACTATAAATGTTTTTCACACAAGAAACGCATGGGACACGAACCCGGGTCTCCTGCTTTCCGGGCAGTTATGCTGACCACTACACCACCGAGGCTAGCAGAAAATTTCTCCAACTCTTCGTACTTTACTCCCAGTTCCGACTGAGGTAGAAAGCTTTTTTTTATTCTAACTCCCTTGCATTTCTTGTATAAAATTTAACGTGGGATTAAATCCCACAACTAAAGCCATTATTTAAAAAATAAATGTTTTTCGTTAATAGGAATTTTAATTTTACTTAACCTAAACTCATCTATAGCAAAGGAAAATATTAAGTTTAAGGCTTTCTCTGATGTAACGCTTCCTTTATTTAGTTTTATTCCAATTCATATTGTTAAAGACTAGTAGGTGGCGTTGTTAGGAACTGCAGGAGTTATAGTAGGTGGCATGTGGACCAGACCTGTAAGGGAAGGGGCAATTGAACGGCTGCTTCCTTTTTCTCCATGGGAGGGAAGCAGGCTTACTTGGAATTCCACATGAGAATGTTCCAGCCCCTTCTAACCAGGTCCACAAAGTTATAAAAGCAGGTCGCCTGCTACCCCTCAGTCAGTGATAAGTCTCCGTCTGTGGCAGTTTCCGTCACAGATCGCGTGCCGGGCCGGTCGTAGTCTGTGCAGCGAAGTGGCAGAGATTAACAAGTTTCTTGAGGCCTTTTAGTGAATGAGCAGATTTATATAAGCATGTTTAATTTATTTGTACATATTAATTAATTTATTAGCCGTAAGTAATTTTCTATTTATATTTATTTATGTATTGGTAAGTATGGGCAGTAGATTAGTTCGTTATTAGTGAGGAATTATTTTTCTTAATAAATTAACTTATACTTATCTCCTTTTTTTTAATTATTAGTGATAACAATATGATAACTAATATTATTCTGATAGCTATAGTAACTGGTACAGTTGCGAAAATGCATATAATGGCATAGTTGTGAAATTCATATGGCAATTGTTATTATTATTGCGGATTTTAAAGTATGAATTATGAAACTTTGACTTATCCATAAACAGAAAACAGAATGAAAATGTATGTAAGTATTACCTGCCTGGAAAAAAACCTCACAAATCTCTTAATGTGATTTTTTATTTTTTTAAATATAATTCCGATTAAGAGATCTATGCAATTTGAAGTGCGTTCTCAAATTTATTTATCCGCACATAAATAAAGTACCTTATCACAAAATACTCCATTTCCACAAACTCCATTTCCAATTTATTTTTCTTCATCCGCGTGTATATATATATAAATTTATAATT
>KZ808402.1:157572-171848 GCA_000696205.2 Oncopeltus fasciatus | reverse complement strand
AAAAAAAAAAAATAGAGAATATTTACCGCAATGGCAGTAATTCAGGTTACACAGAAAGAAAGAGATACAGATAGACTTTATATATAAATTTAAAAATAACAGCGTAGCTGTTAGATTCCTTCCAAAACTACAAAAGAATAACTAACTAACATAAAATATGGTATGTAATAGATTAGATGAGTTTTGAACACATTAGCAGCAGAGGTGTACTTAAGATGTGTAAACCAGTAAACTATGCATTAAGAACTCAATCCTAAAACAACCATTCATGAATTATGGCACAGAAAGTTGTGTATTTCTTCAATGCTAGCAGGAATGTTGTTAGGAATGACACAGTTGCCATAAATAAAAGGAAGTTGGTGATAATGACGATTTTTATAAGAGGATACTTTTAATGAGGGATAGAAGTGCTTGTGTAAGGTAATAGAGGATTAGTGCAGATTATTATACATGTAAATACATTCAAGGTTTTTGTTGGGTAAAAGTTATTCGGTTTAAGTTTTTAGCAATACATTGTTAGGTATAAGTTGTTAATTATTTATGTTAGGTATAAAAGACTTGACAAGATATAACAGACAAAGAGTAGATGTCAATTATAAGATTGAGAGGAACATCAATATACTTTTGAATATTTGTTAGAACTGGCAGAATAGGATTCAATTAAGAAGACATACACCTATGCAGGCAAAAACAGCCATCTTGCAAGAATTGCATGATCTAAGCAGATTTACCATGTTTTATTAAAAATAGTAATAAAAATGACATGATTTGGTGTATATATAAGCTTTGAGAAACCTGCAATCAGTCTCTATATTAAGCTTGTTCAAGATTTAAAGACTGATGCATTTTAAATTGAAATTTTGGCTCTGTTCTGGTTATATTACTAGTCATAAAAAAATATTCACTAAGAACCTTATCTAATATTATAATAACTTACTAATTAAAAACTAATGATAGATAATATTGTTCATTATACAGGTGAACAATATTATTCATGTGTATATGAATTTAAATTGTATAATTGCAGTAAAAATGAAAAAATTTCTAATTTCATTTGTTTTAGAGTTTCCTCCTGGAGTGGCGGCTGGTGTTTTGGATTTGTGTGGCAGTCCTCCTCGCTACCAATATAGTTTACCTGTTTGTTGGTTCAGCTAAAGTCCAGTGGTGGAATGACCCAGAGAGTATTCGGCAATACAACAGCGACAGGCTTGAAAGGAATCAAATCGACAAAGACAGTATGTTTTGAGATATAGCACAGAGAGGTGCTTCCCAAATAAGTCAATTTGTGCTTCGATATGTTTCATGCTAGAAGCTACAAAAAATAATTTGTCTTTCATGAAAAGTTGTTAGTTTTGTTAACAAGTTCATTATCAAAATATTTATTTTGTGAATTTAAAAACTAATGCTTGAAGTCTTTGAAGTTGAAAAATGTTAATTCTTGAAGAAACTGAATTATAAAAACTATGAAAAAGACGGTAAAATGAAATTGTTGATATGAATATTTGAACCAATACTCTAAGATATGAATTAAAGTATAAGTAAATAAGGATTTTGATTATTCTTAGCTTTAATGAATATTTAAGAACATATTGCATATTTTCAGTGTTCTGATATTACATTTCTTTTTTTTTTTTTTTTTACTGTACTTTTCTTATAATGTATATACTAGTAGTAATAATTTGTCAATTATTTAATACTTCAAAAAACTCATAAATAAATGTACATTCTTTCTGTGTATATAATATGTAAAAATGTATTATTAGTTTCTATTAATTAGAAAACATAGACATAAAAAAATATTTTTTTAATAAACAAGTTTAAATAAAGTATTATAACTTTCAAACCAAATATTGATATTCTTTCAAATTAGTAGGTTCAATGTCAGAAATGCATTCCATGATAGACCTCTATATCTTCAAATATTTAACTACTATAAAAATTTCTTATATAGATGCAGGTTTCAGTTAAACTGGCATTGAATTTGAAATACTATTTTGTAAGTGGCAAACCAAGATGCAGTAGTTAAATTAAAAAAAAAAAAAAATTCATAATGATGCAGGAAATTGAATTATGCATTAGATTTACATAACTATTTCATATCCAAATTACACCATCTGTTTAAAAATAGACAAAATCTATACTAATTTATAGTATTTCACTTTTAACTTACTAATTGTGATTAGTAATTAGTGATCTAAATTAATGCATTAAAGATTGTCCAGAAAAAAAAACTAACAAACCTTAAAAAAATATAGATGATTCATTGGATTTCAGTCGAAAAGTTTAAATTTATTTTCCATCATTCCAAGATTTTATTTATACCCAAAACTTGGTCTGGATCCTTATCAAGAATCAATATCACTGCACTTTCATCCTAAGTTTGATTAGGCTTTGAAGTAATATATTCATCAATATGTTGCAGCAATACAAATTTTTATTAGAAAGAGAAATGAAATATTATTCTTCAACTTATGAATTAAGCTAGGATTATTTCTCTCAAAATATGAGACTAGTGTGTGTATATATATAGCACTTACAAGTGTGTTTGTTCACAATCAGCATAAACATTTTTCAAATTAAGAAAACAAATTTAAAACTTGACTTGGATAAGTTCGTTTATGACTGATGGAGGGGGAGGTATTAGGGGAAATTTTAACTGAAAAAAGTGATCATTTATTATTTGTGATATGGCAAAAACATACCACACTATTGTATAAATTTCTTTAATTTTTTATTATACTACACTTTTTTGAAAAATAATATAATGGTGATGTTAAACAATATATCTTGGAATATTGTAGGGCCCCTTTTCTTTCCCACAGTCGGTATTAAAGTTTATTTTCATAAGATATTGAAGAAATTTATTAATGGTTGAATTTAGGAAAGAGGTGGAGGAGTTTGTAGTAAGACTAAAATAATATGTTTTAGTTTTGTTTTTTTATAACAGAACTTATACAACACAATACATGCAAAATATTTGTACGTTTATTTTGTATACTATTATTGTAAAAAAGCGGATTTTAAGAAACTGTATTAGGAATATTACATGTGAGTTAGAGGTTCCTCTCTTTCTCACCTTCCTGTAGATCCAGATTTAGTGACTTATCATTTCATCGCATTGTCTTTCTAAAATCAAATTAGTCATTAACTATTTATTTATTTTATTATATTCATCGAAAAATGATAAATCTGCTTAGTTTGAGCATTTTAAGAATGAAAAACTTTCNGATATATTTTTTAATTGAAATTACCTTATAAAAACATCAATGTCAATGAAATATACAAAAAAAAAATACTCCCTATGAAGTAACTCTTCAAATGAACTAGAAAAAAATTGTACAGAAAATGTATACAAGAACTCAAGTCTTATCTCAGACTATAATGTAGGTTCCTCAAAAACGTGAGTACGGTAAAACATTTCTATAGACATATGTAAAATAGCTAAAGCCTTTCTTTTTTATCTGAAAAAAGGTGGTTAACTATAGGTAACTAATTACCTCACTATGAAAAGGATATCAATAGAAAATAAGTATAAAATATAAAAATAGGTAATAAAGAATTTTAAAAATCAGATATATTAAATTGACACAATATAATAAAAGCACTTTAGTTTATAACAGTTTAAAATTAATTCTATATTTTCTTATTATAGATGATTTTAAGTTGGCGAGCCAGAAAAGTAATCTCTATTAGAATGTTTTATTTCAGTAATAATAAATAATCTTTTTAATGCACTGCTTCAATAGGAAACTGGCATCTATAAAAGGAATTACTGGTTTGTTTTAACAAAGATCTACCTTACTGGAAAAGGTCTCAAACCTAGTCAGCCGTCACATTCAAACAAGCAGACGTAATCCTCATGTTTCATACGAGAACCTATGACCACTAAACAAGAAAGTTCAAGATATTAAGTAAGAAATTCAAGAAGGTAGCCTAGGGGGCTTGTGCAAGACCCTACTTTTAAAATTAGATACCAAATTCGGAATTTAGGCTATCTGTTGAATGAATTTCCTGAAAGATCTTAAAATTACATTAGGAAGTAGATACATTAAATACAAATATTAAAAAAATACAAAGCTCAGGAATTCACTAGTTTAAGTAGTTTCAGTGTGAAATGTTGATTTTTATTTTTAAGAAAGTATTAATTTCCTTCTCTCTTTAACACTGATCAAAGTAAAAGTAACTTAGCAGAAGATAATTGTTTTGAAAGGTAGGACTGTTTAATATAATTGCTAGAACATTTGGTGAATGAACAAACTCAAATTATAAAATTGATTATTTGTGCAATGTTATGTATTTAAGCTTCTTTATTTTTTAATTGCATATAATATTTAATGCTTAAATGGTAATTCTTGTTCAGTTCTTGCGAACTAATTTGAATATGCATATTTTGAATAAACAATGCTAAATATTATGTCTTGAGCTAATATTTTGTCTTTTAGGTTATGTAGGAAATCAAAACAATACTAATTAACTTTTTTTGTTTTGTATTTACAATTTGTAATTAAAAAGACTGTCATAACTAGTTAGAGGCAAGAATAAACTCTGGAAAGTAAATGAAAACTAATATTTTACTTATTTTTATTACTAAATTGAAAAATTTAGTAAATATGCTAATATACTTACTTTACCCCTTGCAATAAACCTGAGGGGTTGAGGTTGCCAAAGCCCACTTGTAATACCTCGAAACTTAAAACAGAAATTTAATTCTGACTATTGAAGAACAAAATGCTAGTATAAAATTCTCAGCATTTCTATCAGCTATTCTGACAACTAAGTCAATGTCTACTTAAAGCAATAAAATTGAAAAAAAAAAAAAAAAATTATTAGTCTCTTAAAAGCTTTTGGCAACAAAAGAGCTGAAAAATTTAATTTTCACAAAATGTTAGGTAGAAAAAATTAGCTCTGGAATGTTGGTCACTGATCCTTAATAAGATGCCTTACATTCTTAAAAATAAATCATAGGTGTTCAAATGTATATAATTATCATTTGAAGAAAAAATAAATTTTATACCAGGTTGTCAAAAGTTTTGCGGTTTGATAAGAGAAACACAATTTTATGGTTTGAAATATACTTTATTATTCAGTATATTTCCCTGAACATCAACACACTTGCTCTGAGATTCCAATTTATGAATTTTATCCCTCAAGTGAGAATCTGGTAGGGCTGAAAAATATGCTTCCACAGCTGTTATGTTTTTATCATTTGATGTAAAATGCTTTACACGCATGAATTGTTTTAGGTCTGGACTCAGATGGAAGTCGCTAGGGGCCAAAACTGGTGAATACTACAATTCGAACCTTAATTCATTTTAAAATAAAATCTCAAAATACTCTTGTAACATGATGCATTGTCCTCATAAAAAAAAAAAAATTGTTTTTTTCTGTAAACCGAATATTTTTTCACAAATTTTCTCCTTCAGCTAGCCAAAAAGATTACAATAATATTGTTTTACCAGTTTGCATGTAATCGACAAACAAATTTCCTTTCGCATCCCAAAAAACTGATTTTAACACCTTGGCCGATTTTGTGACACTAACTTGTTTTGGAGCTGAAGAAATAGGTTCACACCATTGTTTAGCCTCTTGTTTTGATTCTGGATCATAGTGATAGACCCTAGTCTCATCCATAGTGATAAATCAAAGCACAAAATCCACTTAATCCTTTCGAAAATGCCTTGAAAATATTGCTGAGAAAGTCTCATTCAAATATTTTTTTGTCCCATTGTTAGCAAATGTGGCAACCATTGTGCACGCACATAGCATTCTGAAACCCAATACTTCAGTCAAAATATTGCTTTAACTGCCCAACGATATGCTTAGAGCTTCTACTAAATCTCTTTCAGTTACTCAATGATCTTTCACGATATCCTGTATTTTTTCTACAATTCCTGGGTTGTTGCTCTTTATGGGCGTCCTTGATGTGGATCGTCTTTAAGACTTGTACGACCACGTTTAAATTCAGCAACCCATCTTTCTATTGTACTAATTGAAGGCAGAGAATCATACATTTTCAACATTCGTTCATAAATTTCCTTTGCTTTTTAAACCTTCTAAAAATAAAAATTCAATCCCTGTACAATACTTGATTTTTTTATTGTAAAAAAAAAAATACAGCAACATGTCAATAATAAATGGCTTTTAAACAAAGAATAAATTGACATATGGAAATTAAACTTCATATGAAGTGTGTACCAATGTAATATACAAGATGTGTGTATTATGTGTGATAATAATATGTGTATATTATTCAGTGTGTACCAACATGAATAAATATACATTCATATGAAGTGTGTGCCAACATAAAAAATGTTTAGGCTAAAACCAATGCCCTCTCTTATCGAACCATAAAATTTATTGAATATGTTCTTGCCTGATATCAGAGATCGTATGTCTACAACATGAATGTTTTATGTACTAAAACATTCAAGAAAAAATATGTTTCTATAACATAAAATAAATGAACAGAATTGCTTAAAGCACTTAATAATACAAATCAGGAGTAGGTAGTTATGTAAAAAAATAAAAATTCAGTTTTATTATTTTTTTTTAATTTACAAAAAGTATATTAAAAGGATCATTATCGTGTGGAGATGGAAACCTGCCATACTCGAATGGTATTGTCAGAGTATCCGGCAAAGAGGGTCTGTCCATCAGTTGACCAAGCAAGGGAGAGGCACTGTGGTGGCTCAGCCTTGGGTGCCTGTGAAACAACTTCTGGTTTCAGCTCCTCAACCATTTCCTTGCTTTCCAGGTCCTGTAAAATACATAACGCACACTGAGTAATATTGTAATTTTAAAAATTTCTTTTAGCTTTAATTCTTAAAAGTTTAACTTAATATAAATTAAAATTATAGTATAAATAATTTGAAATTTAGCATAACTATTTTAATAGGTTCTCATTTAAAATTTAATTCTATCTTACCCACAAAATAATTGTAAATACCTTGGGCCCATTAAAAGAGCAATTTTTTTTTCTGGCTTTTAATGTTGATATTTAGTTTTGCTGAATAAACAATAAAAACAAAATTAACAGTGGAAAAACGTTCTTGAAGAATAGCATCTAAAAGAAGTCTTAGATTTACTTCAAGACATTTATAGAAAATATTTTTTTAACAATGAACTACTATATGGGATTTTGAAGGTTAATCATTAAAAATTATATTCTCAAAATTCAATTAAAGGGAGCAATTTTTTTAAAAATTGTTTTTCTCATATTCCTTATCACTCCCCCCTTCAAAAAATCTCAATTATTCAGTAAAGAAGGATAAATATATGATAATGTACAGGTACAGATATATTAAGGTAAACAACTGCAAGGCACATAGAAGTGAAATCTTAGAGCTTCTTACAAACCTTATATCATAAGAGAATTTTTTTAAAGCATACAAATGATTTTAAAAAATGACAAAGAAAGGTATAATTTATAGTAAAAATGTTGAGATATCAACAAAAGCAATATTTATTAACTTTGTTCTTAGAAAAATATCTCATGTTTATATTTTAATGAGATCACAAATTATTGTTGTTTTAAATAATAAAATCAATATTATTATGTAGAATAAGTCTTACCCAGATCTTGATGGATGGGCCAAAGGCTGCACAGAGCCAGTACCTATTGGGGCTGAAGCAGAGGGCAGTGATGATATCATTGTGATCTAGGGTATGTAGATGCTTTCCATCATTTAGATCCCAAAGCATTGCCTTGCAATCCTAAAAAAGAGGTCCTCAGATAACAAGAATATTAAAGTTTGTTAATAAAATACCAAAGAAATCAACATCAAAGTAAAAACAGCTTTCTTCCAAAAATGAGAATCTTTTAGAGCCAGGCATGGAGGAACTCCATAAATAAATCTATGATCTCCCACATTTATTAAAGATGAAAATAAATAAGAGTAAATAAAACTAAACTGATCTTACAAACAATAAGATCGCTAAGGATTCTCCTCTTAGCTCATTAGTATATTCCTTAATAGTTTTTCATTAAAAATAAATAAAAATAACATTATTTTCAAAAATAAGAGATTTTACACTTACACAATATGTTCTATTAATGTCATAAAATAATTATAACTAAGATATTAACAATTGGTTTATTTGTTCTCCCTCTAAACCCACACACTATTGAACTGGCTATATTTTTGTTGAACGAGATTTTTTCTATTGATTCATATAATAGCTGTACGATAGAACAAAGTGATTAGCAGTTGCCATGAAGTACATCTGCTTAAATAAATAATTTCTTCCAGTTAAAAATTTTATTATGAAAATTTCCAACAAATTTCTTCCAAAAGTAATATAAATAAATGTCACTAACAGAAACTCATTCAATTTAGGAAATAATTGTGTTCAATAAACTACAAAAATGTTTGTGGTTTAGGGGGCACATACAATTCCACTTAATTTTTAAAATTTCAAGTTATCTCTGTCATTATCATTATCAACTGATTTTTCTAGCTCATAGAAAATATACTTCATAATATATTTAATCCTAGATACTGAGCTAAAATGATGAAAATAATAGCAAATAAAACAAAAATATTTTAGTCAAGTATCAGATTCATAGTAACTCACATTTTTAATTATGTAATTTTTCAGATTAAAAGAAAGTTATTTCGAATAATTCTATTAATGATATATTTTGTTGCATCTTAAAAATAAAATATGTCTAACTGAGTGCCAAAATTAGCACTTATTAGCAAAATAAGGAATTTCAGTGTTAAGGTATTGAACTTTAACTTGCCTATTCAAACTCTTAGAAGTTAATAGATTATTATTTTCAATAACATCCTCTTAATATTAATGTAAATTGCACAGCATATCAGAAATTACTTATTCAGTAAAAATTCAAACACACTGCTATAAAAAAATTCGAACTGGCAGAATTATTAACTAAGATTAAGTTCATTATCATAATTATTTCCTGAATTCAATGAGTTTAGATTCTTAACATTTTTTTTATTTTCTAAATTCTTAAAATAAGTTTCCAACAAAAGATATTCATTTTAGCAAATTTTCAACCTCAAGAAAGTTGAACCAATCACACTGGTGCCATCCCATGATTTATAAATAAATTAAAAGAAAAAATTTCTATGTAATCTTAAAATTTTAATTAAAGTCTAGCTCTACATAAGTATTAATAAATAATAATAAACATTTAAGGAGCTAGAAATTTATTGAAATTTAAAGATTACATACCACCCCAGCATAATTAAAAAATAAAATATAAAGAGAGGATTGTCAGGAATTCGGTCTTTGTAGTTGAAGAATTAAAAACTAATTTGTAACCAAAAAAAGTTCATCTTAGCCAAAGTTCAGACCTTCATCAGGGTAAATATATATCGTGATAGACGATGTAGACACAGTTGAGCACGAGTTTCTCTCTCCCCACCCTTCTATTTGATCACCCTAAAGAAGGCCTGAAGTTCAGGCAGAAATGTTGGCTAAAATAAAAACTTTTTTGGTTACAAATTAGTTTTTAATTCTTTAACTCCAAGACCAAATTCCTCACAATCCTCTTCAAAAAATTAGACAGTCAATTATTTATCTAAAAAAAAATACATTCTTACTTTAATTAATAAAATAAAAATATGGCCGGTACTTGAAAATATGGATTAAATCAATTAATGTTCTCCTAGAGTCCTTTAACATTTACATGCAATCGCATTTAATGTTATGGGCCAGTTTTCCTTCAATGATTTGTATGAATCTTGCACAATACTGCACAAATGTAATTTCCCCTTTTACAGCATAAGTACTTTGTATTATATATATATATANTTATGTTTATGACAAAATTTACAGAACATAACATGGAAGCTGCAAAAAATTATATTTATTGACATCATGATCCCTATCCTTAAAAAAAAAAAAAAAAAAAAATTTATTGTAAGGAATATATATTTAAGTAACTTAGGACTAGAATTATCCTTAACCATCTTACCTTTTCTGATTTCCAAAGATTAGGATATTGCAATACCCTATAATGTTATTGGAGGCTTAAAAATATTAGTTTGTCGTCACTGTTTGTATCAGACATGCATTCATTTTTTTTTTCTATTTCTTTTTTCAATCTTTCTTGCACTATTTAAATGAATTTTCAAAGAGTATGGAGAGGGCTTTAAGTCCACTACCTGCAACTGATAATGCTCTTGTTTCTTAGACCTGCGCACCTTGCTACACATTCCGTTTTATTAAGCTCTAAGTATTGAATCCCCCTCACAATTAAAATCTTAATTTTTTTTTTTTTTTAAAGAGTTACTGCATAGATGTATGGAGAACCCTGAGTTACTCCAGCATAAACGTGGAACCCTGAGTCCTTACTCTCTATAGATCATGGCAGAATTTATTCAATTTTTTCTGATTCTGGCCTATCAGATCCATAACTCAAGAGAAATAATATCTGTAAAATAAACTGCCAGTTTGATGTCACTTATTGTGTTTTATAGCTATGTGTTTGCTTGAAATTGAGATATCAAATGACATTTCTGACTTTCAAGCAACTTACTTGCATTGCTTACAATTACTTTTAACATTTTAGTATGAGAAGTATGTAAATTTCATCAAAGATTTCTAAAAAATTTTCAAGTCATAGAAAATTTTTTTAATTTAATTATATGTGTGTGTGGGATAGGAATATATACGCACACACTTACACACCAGGAAAACTCAAATTTTTATTTTCAATGAACTTTTTTACTTTAGTTGTGGAAGAACATTTGATACAACTCAAACCAATGTTTTACAATTTATTAGTCAGAGGAGATAAAACTGTAAGGTGTTCTGAACATTGAATAGTCAATCATAATCAATTTCAAAACTAAAAAATAAGAAGACTCGTCGGCAAGAAAATGAGGAAGAAAATGTGATTATGAGCCTCGGCAAACCCTTCCTCGAAATTCAAGAGAGCAATAAAAATTAAAATTGATTAACAAAGAGACCACTATTTAACATATGTCAAAAAGACCCACCTTTCCACCTGATGCACAGAGTGACCCATCAGGAGAGACAGTCACAGTATTCAGATAACCAGTATGCTTGTTGTGGTTTATCTTCAGCTTGCAGTTAGCTAGATTCCAGACCTAAAAAAGTATGAGGTTAATATTCTTAAAAAGAATTATAAATACATTTGAACATTTATTATTTATTTATACACATAAATTTAAGATATTTCTGTATAATGGTGGACATAGAGTGTAAATGTATATCTGATTTAATAATAAATAATTGACTAGTGAACAGTAATAAAATATAACTGAATTTACTCCATCCATAAAACTCATGAAACAAAAATAATCACACACGGAGAATATATTTAATAAACAAATTATTTCTAACAGACTAGGAATAGTAAATAATTAAATATAAGTTTCAAACATATTTGATTGGGGCTTAGCATAGGGGATCCATATGAAACTCATAAGTCAGGCTCTGCAGGCTCATGTCATGTCCCGGTCCATAAGGGTTTAGAATAGGACGGCAACTGTAAATAACCCCTCCCTACATGACTTTAAGAGGAGAGGAGTAAGAGTTTACATAAACAAAATAAAAAACAACATTAGATTCAATTTTTGGCTCAATAAAATACATATAATGTAAGGAATTTTATGGTTAATTTAAATTGCCTAGGCCAGTCTGTTTTACAAATAACTTTTAATATAACTTACTAAAGTTTTAACTACAGTCTCTCTCTTTCTCTCTCTTACACTTTACACTAATAGATTCCTAAGATCATAAAGTTCTTGAAATTCCTTAGCTTTAAAGAACCAAGAAATTGTACGAAGCTTGGTCTAGCCAATTCAGAAATTTATAAAAATATCATTTCAATATTCAGAATAATTCATGTGTAGAATTTTTATGTTTATTCTGATAGTTAAATATTTTGGTCGCTCAAGAACATGTGTAACCTTTTTGAGTAATGCATTTAAATGGTAACATCAATTTTTTTCTGAGTAGAACAACTAACTGTGGCTTCTAGAAAGTTAAATCAAAATTTAGGGATCACTCAGAATTGATCAATCACACTATGCACCTCCTAAAAACATTTTCTCTCAAAAAGCTAATCAGTCTTGTTTCCTAAAAATATTTTGATAAATGATATTACGCCCATATAATAACTTTAAAGATTGTTAAATTTTTTTTAAGTTGACTGGAGATTAGTGATGGATTGATTCTTTATTGCTCGTCCATATTCTACATGTTTTAAGGCCCACAAAAAAGTTTGTTTTTTTTATTCAAGTTTTATAATTGAGAAAAAAAAAAAAAAATAGTCTAGTAGCAATATCAGAATAAAAAAAGTAATCATTCTTCTTCATACGGAGGAAAAGAAACAAAAAAAAAGTATCATCATTTATCACTACTAAACTCTACCAATACTTATAATCTCTTCATACACTGAATTATACCTTAAAACAGATCCACTTCATAAAGATTAAAAGTTAGCTTCTTCAAATTGGATTTCATTTTCATTATATATACATACATACATACATATATATATATCTACTTAATTAAAATTAACCAATTTCTGTCGCCGGACTATGGCCAGATTCAGTGTCTTCATCAGTTTTGATATCGCCATTCCGAAAGCCATATTCTCGCGTGGAATCCTGAATCCTACATCGGGAGAGGAGGAAGCCGCATTGTAAATCGCCAGCCAGATGTCACCTCTCAGAGATCTTCGCGTGTGTGGACTTCCCTCCTGATCCGATACCATTTATATAACTGTCAGGCTGTATACCTCCCTGCCATTTTTATACCCTCCAGGCAGCGCCCTCTTCTGAACATGCCCTCCCATTAATTCTAATAGTCATTTAGTTCCCTCACTCTGACACTCATTACCCCTCACATTTCCTTTTACGCAGCGTTTTACTCAAATTTATAGTTATTTTAACATCAATTCTGCATAGGATTATTAATTTCTTTAGACTGTTATGTATGTTTTATTCCTTTCACTCCAAATATACGAAGCCTTTTTTCTATTACAACTAGGTTTCCAGTTATGAATTTATTAAGATTATATTAATTGCCAGAAGTATTAATGTGATATATATATATCATACATCAAACAGGGATTCATTACAATAATAATTGGTTTCCATATTTTTAATTAATAATTACACACTAATGGCTTTTTCATTGCTTAGTTGGTGTATATTTTTTAATAGAAAATGTGCTATCAGTATATTTTCCATTATAGTAATTCTCTACCCAAAAGTCCAAAACTAATATTCAATATTTACTTGCCCCATTAAATAGTTTCATGGAAATATTTATAAGACATAAAAGTGAAAAAAATAGTTTTCTCTTTCTATATTCTCTAATGTTCTGCAAAAGGGGAATCAAAGTAGATTTGAAAGGTAGGGGATCTGTGAGATTTGGTTCAAAACCTCTTTAGTGTAGTCCTTTTGTTTGGAGAACATTTTATATTATACTTTCATCTTAAATTTACTGAAATAAATACAAAAAACACTTTGAAATATAAAACTGATGCAAGGAGGAAATTTAGAAAGGGGTTACTTTTCTTGTTCAACTTATTGGATCTAAGTCGAGAGAACCTCGTTAGCCGCAGGTGAATACCCATCCAATTCAGGAACGCACACCAACTAAGAGCTAATACCAATAACGCAACACATTGACGGCCATTTTCGCTAGTCGCCAAGCAATGTGTAATAAACAAGAAAATTTAAATATAAATAAATTCAAATGATTAATAATAAAATTTTAAATCAATAAGGAAAATATTTAAGATGAATTAGCGTATAAGTTTACTTANAGTTTTTTTTTTTTTTTTTTTCATTTTTTTTCCTCTATATTATAAGTTTTATATTGAGGAAAAAAAAAAAAAAAAATTTTAGTAGCAATATCAGAATAAAAAAGTAATAATTCTTCTTCATTCGGAGGAAAAGAAACAAAAAAAAAAAAAGCATCATCATTTATCACCCTAAACTCTAGTAATACTTATAATCTCTTCGTACAATGAATTATTATTAAGGTCCACTTTATTAAGATAATAAGATCATAAGTTAGCTTATTCAAATTTGTTTTAATTCAATATATATACATACTCTCACACACACTTCTATATAAAAGTTTTAAAAAAATTCAGGCTGGCTAAGTTCAAAAACCAGTCAATAAGCTATTCTAATTGCACCATAGCTATGGAGCCAAACAGGAAGTTTTTAAATTTGAGATGGATAATCATTAAACCACGAAAATATTAAAAAAAGAGAATAAAATAGATTTTACTAAAAATTGTATTAATGTATATATATATA
>KZ808402.1:142134-157542 GCA_000696205.2 Oncopeltus fasciatus | reverse complement strand
TTAAATATTATTTATTCTCAAATTTAAAAACTTTCTGTTTGACTCCAAACATATATACATATATAAAGAATTGTTATAATTTTTTAAAAAAATCTGTACATTACCTACTAGAAAATAATGAGGAGTTTCATGAAGTATGTACAGAACAAAAAAAAAATAATTACACATAAAAAAAATTATACTATACTATTGACACAATAGGATTTTTTAAAACCATATTCATACATTTTACACGTCTGAAGCTAAGAGAACCTAGTTCGAAATGGGATTTTTTTAAAATTGTTTTAGATCATTCCTGGAGGTTTATTTTTTGAGGAAATAATGTGTCACAAGAATTGCTTCCCAGAGAATAAGTAGTAGTATCAGAATAAAGAAGTAATCATTCGTCTTCATACGGAGGAAAAGAAACTAAAAAGAAATATCATCATTTTACTACCACTAAACTCATAACAATTTTTATTAATCTGGAACATAGAGTTACATTAAAGGATTAAAGGAACAAGCAAAATGCATTAGGGCAAAAGAACAGTTAGCTTGGGCTTACAAAAATTTTATTAAAAATTTATCAAATATTACAGCCAAATAATGAAATTGAACTTAATTTATAAGAAGATAAGTGTGGGGGGCAAAATCTTATAAAAGATTCTTAAAAATTCAGGCAGAATGAAATAAGCCAAGATTTTCTCTAAGATATATAATTCAAATGTTCAATAAGCTTTATCAATCAGGGGCTAAGATTATTTAACCTTTAACGGTCATAAGGAGTGGACAGTGGAAAAATAAAAGTTGCCTGAATGAAAAAATACGACTGGTAGACGAAATTTCGGTGATAAAAAGAATAAAAATCATGGTGGTGAAAATATCGCCTCTAACTTATAAAGGGTTAACAACCATATTGCCCCGAAAATAAAAAATTATTTAATTTTAGAACAAATTTCCTATCGAACGAAATATTAAATTAAAAAGCTATTAGAACATTTTTTGTTAAAAAAATTATAAGTAAAATACAAGTATTATATACACTATATTTTAGTAAATTAAGTGATAATTTCATTAAGCAGGTAGAGAAAAAAAAAAGTTTGTTCGTATGAATTGCATCAAGAATATTTCAGAATTTCTTGTGTTCGACCAAATAATGAATATTTTATAATTGCAGATACATATCATTCATGTCTTAAAATATGGGAATAAGTGAGGGATTAGAGGGAAATCAAAATTTATAAGTGTTAAACCTTTGCTGTTATTTTTTTTAACAATCTTGTTATATTTTTACAAAAAAAAACAAACCATTAATTAAGAAAGAAATTTAACAATGTGAGTGCTTCCTTCCCTCACTCTAGCCTTCCTAGCAAATGCAAACCGAATTTGTAGATTCATTGTTCTCTCTGGCTTATAAACTAAATTTCCCGATTTACTCTTTTTTAAATCCATTATATCCATCCACCTCAAAGGGAGAAACACAAATCTCAATTTGATATTACACCTAAATCAATTAAGCTACTTAGAGACTATTATTTTTATGATATTTGTGAATCAAATTAACGGACTGCCAAAAGTCGTGTTATATTAAGATAGACATTCACATTCTCTTACAAAAATATAAAAAAACATTTCAAGGCCTCATTCCTAAAACTTGATTAATATGTATAACCATTTGGTAGTAATATCAATTTTAATTTGTAAACCCTTATTTTAACCCACTTGCCAGGCATTCATACAATAATTTTCTCTGCTTAGAAAAACAATGGCCTGTGAATAAACAATGGATGTGAATACTGAAGAAAAGTAAGTAAATGGAATAAAGTCAAAAGAAATTGATTAAAGGAATGTCTTCTCATCTGTTTGATTTAAGAAGAAATAAATACATAAATATATTTTAAATGGCATACATGGAGACTGATAAAACAACTATTATTTAGGCCTATTTTATGGTGTGGTTTTAACAGCTGGGAAGTATAAAATATTCACTAGTACTGAAAACTGATTCAAATTTATGAGGAAAAAAGTTGAGTAGTTATTTTAGGAAGTTAAATGTACTTTTAAAATATTGAAAATTTGAAATGCTTATTCCCGAGAGTATGTTGTAATGAATAAAATAGCACTACTAAAAAACTATTGCACAGCTAATTCTGAAAATTACATTTAATTTGAACACGACCACACATCACTTTCGAGAATAAAAATGTAAAAGGTTAGAAATTATAACTAAAATCATTTTATAGCAGATTCCCTCTATATAGCTATAAAGGTATTGATGTAGACACTGACTTTTGAAAATTTTAATGCATTTTCACCAACCCTATATTGGAGAATCTAAAATATAATATAGATAAGATTGCATTTCGAGGGAAACCAAAATTTAAGATTAAGATCTTAGTATTTTAATTTTTATTCAAATTAAAAAAAATATGTTTAGAACTAAATGGGGTTGTAAAAACTACTTTTATAACATATAAGTTTTTTATTTTTCAAAAATTCATATATTGAGAATTTTACATGAGCAGGATCTCTCATTTTCATAATGCAGAGACCAATTCTGGTATTTAAGACTTTTAAGGTATACTTTTTAATGAATTAATTTTTGGTTGGAATCAGATGACGGGGAAAATAAGTTCAGTGAGAGACCAAAATTTATGATCAACATATATTTGTTGTTATTTAAGTTTTGAATTCAAGAGTTTTCAAGTCCTGTAAAAATTTTACAAAAAAAACCAATGACTAAGAAAGAAATTTGAGAATACATCTACAATGGGCAAGTGCTTCCCCACTCTACCTCACTGGCCAGCCCAGAGAAACTTTCATGGCAATACCTTTTACACTCATTGTCTTCTCCCACTAGTAAATTAAATTTTCTCATTTACTGTTATTTATACCCATCTTTATTGAAACATGGGAAATCCGCTAGGATTATGCAGCTCCTGTGTGACTGACTTTTTTTTCTCTCTTTCTTAAGAAAAATCATACAATAAAAAACTAATGACCTTCATTTGATTTTACTTAAGCTTCGAACCCCTAGCCTTCTCTAAAATCAAATGATTGAACATAAGTACATCAGAAAACTAGAAAATGCATATGCTGAAACTGCTGGAAGAAATTTAACTAGGCATTTAACTGAATATTTCAAGACCAATTCCACTTAATTAGAGATTTTTTAAAATGGATTTGGTTGAAATCATTGTAAAAGAAAAATTAATTAATAATTTGAATCGCACAGGGAGCTAGAAAAAAAACTACCTCAGCCGAGGATCAAACCCGGGTCCCCCCACTATCCAGGCGGGTCTGCCAGGTTGAGTTTTTTTTCTAGCTCCCTGTAAAATTCAAATTAATAATGGAAAGTGGGATTACATTACAACAATTATCATCATGATTTAAAAATTAATTAACTTTTATAAAAGCACCATTTGCTTATAAATATAATATTTTAATCAAACAAAATATAAAATCAATAACTGAATTATTTTAAAGAATTGATGTGATTAAAAAACAATTCAATAAGCAGACCTTTAGGTACAACATTTTGCTCAATAGTCTTGAAATCTTTCAAGAATTCTGAATGAAATGACCCATAAAGTTTCTAATCTTTTACTAGTATTATCAATATTACATTCCTTTATAATAAGATAAAGAAAGTAAAGAACTTATCAATAGAGCTGAGACTAAAAACCACTAAGTCTATACATGTATTTAACAATTTAAGACTAAAGTGATATATAATACTCTGAAGATTATTAGCCTACATAAAGATCACAGAGCAAAACAAATTAAAAATTGGATTTATTCATATACAATAAAATAAATTAATGTTTAAGGATAATATATGTGTAGGTAATATAAGAAATAACTGCATTTGTCTTAAAATGCTTTATAAGTGGACAAATGCTTCTCAGATGACCTTATAAAGCACTTGAAGGCAAAGCCAAAAAGCTAAGTGTGAAACATAATTATTTCTGAAATGATAAAAGAAGTAGTTATTAGCTAGAAAATTAAATTTTTATAAAACTTATTGTTTACCTTGACAATCTTATCCCAGCCGCAAGATACGATGATGGGGTTCTGATGATTTGGGGAGAACCTTACACAAGAAACCCAATCGTTGTGGATATCCTCCTGCATAAAAGACAACACAATATTTTTTTCATTGTAATGAAACAAAACCCCAAAATCAACTAACAACTAATGAATGCATATAAATGAACAGTAGTGTGTTGATTTGAAACTAGAGGGAAATTTTTTTTTTTTTTATTTAAAATTAGAATTAACTTTATAAAATATACAAAGACAATACAAAGTAAAACTAGTAAATATGGATAAGTCATGGTCTAAAACAAGAATATTCTTGTTTATATAATAACAAGATTATTTTTATTATATAAGAATATTTTTATTATATAATAACAACTGGTAAATAGTTCACAAAATCTTTATACCTGGATATAAATATATATTCCAGGTCTACATAATTAAAAACAAATTTAGTTTGAACTGAATCCGAACTAAAGCCATCAAAAAGAAGCTTTTGACAACTGATGGAACAAAGAAGGAAAGATTTGTTTCTCTCATTCTATGTTATCATTTTATCCCATTAAAAATTAAAGAATACATTTAACATTTTATTAAAGCAAACAAAAGAGTTTTGATTTATAAACCTTAGTACTGAGAATATGTTACCTGGATGGTATACTTGCACTCAGCCAAGGTGTTCCACAGTTTGATGGTACGGTCTCTGCTTCCAGACACAATTTGTCTGTTGTCTACAGAGAAGGCAACACTCAAAACATCCTGAAATGGCATTCACATCATCATAACAAAAATATTGGAAAAAAAAAAGAAGAAGCTATGTGACTTACATATATAATTTAACAATCAAAATATACTTTAAAATATTTGAACGAACTTAATTAATTAGGCCAGGGAATTAACTTTATTCACAAATCAGCCCAAGTTGTAATTATTAATTGAGCACGGATCTGAACTTATTGCAGTACTTTTTATAATTACATAATTTTCTGTCAGAATTTTGAGTGAAATTAAATTTGTGCTAAGAAGAATGATGAAAGATATATGACCTATGAAAATCTTAAGGAATATAATTATTCACTAAAAGGTAAAACTTCTTTTTAAGGAAGAATCTTATAGTTAATTGTTAGAAATTTCTGAACATATATATAAAGTTTTGAAAATAAGCTATTATAAATGTATCAGGGAAATTAATAAAAATTTACTATTGAATGATGCATAGATCTTTTTATTATTTTTTACATGAAAAGGATCCACTGGGATTCGCAAAATTCAGTTTTAAGGTGAAATCAAGTTCTTCCAAAGGATTATTAATTAAGTACATCCACTCTTAAACCTATAGAATATCAGCATCTATCAGATATCAGAATAATTTGCGGCCTAAAGCTGAATGACTGAATTTGAGAAAGGCTACACTTTTTGCCAATATACTACTAGCATATTTTATGTACAACAGTAAAGTAGCTAGATGCCTGCTAATTTAAACAACAGAAGATTTTTAACTTTATTTTACAAGCATATGAATCCCTAGAAAAGTATACCAACATTAATTTGTATGTTGTTTGGTCAAATTAATTTATTAAAAATAGGGCGAAGTAACAGAAAGAGAACTATTCATTAAGCCATTACAAATCCTTTTTCTTTTATTCAAGTGTTAGCCTGCCATTCAACCACTTATGGTCATGGACGGAGGGGCTATCTACAGGTTGTCATCCCTTTCTAAACATGCATGGCTCAGCACAAGCTTTAAAAAATTGCCCTGGGCGGGATTCCAACCCGTAATGCCAGAATTGTGAGACCCAAACAGATCCCATGAGCTACCTTGGTGACCGGCCCCATTACAAATCTTTGTTTAAGGTGAAAGTATTAGTTAATGATCATAATAAAAAAATGAATAAATCTCTTTAAATTGTTACTCTAAAAAATTGTTATACCCCTTGTGAGGAGCATTCATTACCTTAGTATGGTCTTCGAACCTCCTAGTTGTGCGTCCAGCAGCTAGATCCCAGAGCCTAAGGGTCTTGTCCCAGGATCCAGAGAGAGCATAGTTACCATCTGACGATAGAACCACATCACTCACAAAATGTGAGTGACCATGGAGTCGCTTTTGAGGGATACCATAGTTAGAGTCATCCCGGTTCAACTTCCAAACAATCAGTGTCTTGTCTAGGAAATACAATAATGTTAATTATTAACATGACAATTTAACCAAAACATAATTAAATAAAGCATTGTGCTATACTTTATGCATTAACTTTTTTTTAAAAACCTAATTCATTTAATAGATCAAATTATTTCCTTATTAACTAAATAAAATAGCAATTTGGTTCTAAAAAATTAGACAATTTCACTCCCTTCAACCCAGCCCTACTAGCTAGAGGATGAGGAGTTGCTGCATGCTGTCAATAGAAAGGGACTCCACCCACCCTCTTTCGTTCCCTATTCCTTTGTGTATCATAAATTATGAACCCAACTCAATGCTTTTAGTTCACTAAATTCCATTTAAGCATTCATTTATAGAGTCCATAATACTGTAACATCAGAAATAATTATGAAAATGGACACTAGTACAACATGATTGAAAGATGTACTTCAAAACATGAGAATGTTGAATTAAAAGTAACCATCATATGCAGTCTGTATAGGCTGCAAGCGATGCACAGAAGCGACAATGATTTCTAATGAGGGCAATCCGAACCAATAATCAATGAATAAACTTAGTTTAACATTTAACAGCTATATTTCATTATGGAATCAACTATTGCTTTTTGTAGGAGGTTAGAAATTTAGGATAAATGTATACCTCCACTTTTATTTGTTAAATTTCACTGATCAACTACTACAATATATCTTATATCAACAAACAAACCAGTCTTGAGTATCAGAAAAGATCATAGTCTATCAGGCACCTATGACCTACCCTTAGTTAAGTATACCAATATAATATAATTAAACACTGAGTTAATTTTTATCAAAACATTGAAGCCCACTCCTTCAGGTCTGAGTTTGATGAATAATGATCTTAGCTGTTTGTTTAGTATTTAAAAGCTACAAGACATATTTGATTAAAAGAAACTTAAAATTGTGACACGTAAATTAACACAGACATGACATATAATTAATATATAATATAATTAATTAAAATTGTACACAGGAGAATAAAAAACTTATATAAGAGGAAAGCAATAGTCTCAGTCAAGTAGCTGATCTTAACTTCAACCAGGAAATTTCTTCACATTTTTTTTTTTTTTTTTTTAAAGAAAAAATCCATAACTAATAAAACTTCTGAGTACATCAACAAGTTAATAAGTGAAAATCGTTCTCTTCCAAGACTTACCAAACAAACTTTAGGTTTACAAATCAAGGCCATCACTATTATTCAATTCATTATCTCCAGTTTTTTAAACTTTTAAATTACAATGCAACAGCTGAAATTCAAAGATTCTTTTATAGAATGACAATCAAAATAAATAGTATGCCTATAGACAGAAAGAAAAAAAAAAACTTCGCAAATAACAAATCAACAATTTTGCATCCTAAAAGACAAGTAAATATTGAAAAATACATAAAACCCTGCATTTCAAGGTAAACCTTAAATGAATAATACTTTACTTTAGAAACTTTTCCTTAAAAAATTTTTACTTTAAAATACATCAAAATAATAAAATGTGTGAAATTTCTCAATCTAGGCATATAATTTTAAACAAGACTGGCTTCTCAACTCCAAAAATTTCTAAATACATGACTATCACAGTAATGTATTCTATATTACAAACTTGGTTTGATTGGGATGAAAGGAAAATTTGATCAAAAGAGTTCTTAGCATATCTTGCTAAGTTCTAAAGTCATATGTGCAAGAGTGAAAAATTACCAACAAAAATAAATATAAATGTAAGGCTCATTGAATTAAAAGTCAGTTAATCATTTAAAACTAAAATTGGCAAAATTACTAACATTAAAAATCATCATTTGAAAAATAAGGAAATTAACCACCAATACAGTAAATGTACACGATAATTATCACATGGCATTTTAGGATTCAAGGATAACTAACTCTAAGGATATTCAACTTTTAAATAAACTATGAATAAACAAATAACCAACAATAGTTAAGCTGGGGAAACATTACTAAAATGGTCAGAAAACTGAAAGAAGAAAAGAAAGTTAAAAGAGAGCAACGCTGTTAATAAAATAAAATCACAAATACTATAAACTAAAGAAAATAATTGTAATTAAACTTTACCTCTGGAACATGATAGAATCATGTCAGGATATTTCGGATTTGTTGCAATTTGGGTGACCCAACCATTATGACCGCGAAGGGTCCCTCGTAATTGGAGTGTTTCAGACATTTAGAAATTCACAAAGACCCGAGAAGAACAGATAAATTCGGATAAAAAAATGCCCGAATATCTCACAAGACACGTTGAAACCCACGGTGGAAAAGAAGCTCTGAAGCAGGGTTGCCCCTAAAATTGCTGTAGATGCAAACTATATAGTTATTTAAATTGGATTTGAATTCCGAAAAAATATTCATCCAAAAATACATTTCCACGACTATTTAATTACATAATTTTTTTTATTTATTAATTTTCTTTGGAATCAAGAAAAAATTGTATTATTTTAATTGCTGCAAAATGATTTCATGCAATCATTTTTTTCACTAACTATAAATTATTATCATAAAGTGACATTTAATAATTTTAATGCATTTACTACAGTTTTACTTTACTATTTAATTAAATTAATAATAATAATAATTTATATCTAATATTTTCGTTAGGAAATTTTATCCTGTTAAAATTTAAACGCTTTAAAATAACAGCTTTAAAATAAATGTTGTATTTGTAACTCATATTCAACATTCCTGAAATTACACATAAAAATCAAACTTGTTTCATTAGTCTCTTCATTACTATTTTTATATTGTTTGTTGGTAGCAATGACATATGTGTGGGATTGTTGGTTCAGTTCGTCGGCCATTTTAGTTTCATGTACGCTATCTTTCTCCATTATAAATAAATAGTGTAAAAGATTAAAATATCGTTATACTTGTTGTTGTCGCATAGACTTGTTATCAGTCTATTGAGATGGAAGATAAATCATCGTTAAAAGAATTGGATCAATGGATTGAACAATTGAACGAATGCAAACAACTTACCGAAAGCCAAGTCAAAACTTTGTGCGATAAGGTATGATTTTTTTTATTTATATAGTTCATACATTTCAAGTATTAAATTATCCAATTATGTTATTTTATTTTCAATAAATTAAATAAATGAATTTTAATGTTCCTCATTAAACTTGCTGCTTGATACATTATTTTTCATCATCAGTAATTAATTTTTATTAATGATTTACTTGTTGGATTTTATTAGGCGAAGGAAATTTTAGCTAAAGAATCCAATGTACAAGAAGTTAAATGCCCAGTTACAGTGTGTGGAGATGTTCATGGACAGTTCCATGATTTAATGGAGCTTTTTCGAATAGGAGGAAGATCACCAGATACAAATTATCTATTTATGGGAGACTATGTCGATCGTGGATATTATTCTGTTGAAACAGTAACTCTTCTAGTTGCACTTAAGGTATATGACATTGTATATTTGATAAGATTCTTGCTCCACCCTCATACACTTCTAATTTTAAGTATAGTCATCATTAAAAGCATATACTTTTATATGAAGAGTTATTTAATCTTTTATCTCATCTGGATAATAATAGTACTATTTAAATGTCTATTTTTCATATCCCATTTAGTTTTGACAGCAATGTCAATAAAGTAGCCTAGTATTTTGATGAAATAAATAAGAGTTTGCAAATTTATTCTACTAATTAAACTCTAATCTTGATATATGATTAAACTAATTTTTTTGTTTTGTTTAAGTGTTTGTAGATGAGAATTGTAATAAGATTCACCTGCTTTCTTTCTGGTATTCTTTTAGTTATCAATGTTGTTTAATGTACCAGTTTATAATGACAGTATCTTATTTCATTTGCATCTTTTTATATTTCACCATTTTATTTGTAGAAAAAACATTAGTTTATTATTTTCCATTTAATGGCATTTTACCCTTTAACCTAATGTCATAAATTATGAAACAAGTTATAGCTAATTAAATTAAAAATAATATAAATATTTGTATTGTTTATTTTCTAACATGGTGTTATTGTGTAGCCAATTTTCATTATGTATTTATAGAATTATTTTCACTTGTTTTGTTGGCTTCTAGATTTGGCCAATTTATAAAGTGGATAAAGGTGCCTTCCCCAATGTGAAGGCCACAACTTCTAAGGCTTTTTTTCAGCTACCTTTCATATTGTGCTGCAGGTTAATGCCCTGTACTATAGGTGCAGGTTTTAAGAGTTGTTGAATTTCTCTTCTTTATTTCCCCTAATTTTTAAACTGCTTTTATAATTTTAATTAATTTATTTTGACCCTAAACTGTTTCTTTTTCTTTCATTATTTAACCTTATATCTGCTAGCGCGCAGTTTTTAAAATCCTCCAATTGATAAGAAAATCCAAGATTATTATTTAGTTGCAGATTGGCCACTGTTATATAGTCCCTATGCATTTTATTTTATTTTGGAAACAGTCAGTTTAAGTCATTATAACCAAATTGAAAACTACAGTACAAGATATCTTAACAAACAACACAAATGAGGCTGACTGTTGAAACCCTCTTAATACTTAGAGAATAGCTGACCCTGACAAGAAACTAATTGGAGTAGATCTGTCCTTATATATCTTGGTCTTGAGAGAGGTCTACAACAGAACTCTCCTTAACATACCAGCTTAGATACACTTTAGTTAAGGACTCCTAAGCTGTTATGTAAAGTTTTAAATTAAAAAATAATGTTCCAAGGTTAGCATAGCTAAAAATTTCTTTATTTTAAATTTCAATATTTAGAAATTGTTGGCTGTTGTAAACCCATACATACCTCACAGACACAGATACTTTGGCCCAACTACCTTTTCAACCGTTTAACTCCATAATCATTATTTAGTACTGGTCTTATTGCTGTTTTTATTTTCCTAAAATTCCTTCATCCTATCACTTTAGGCCTCTGTTCTTTACTTGCATTCACACTACAATCTGCTTAATAAATAATAATTATTAAATTATATTTAATCAAAGTTAATTAATTATCTTCATTTTTGAATTTGACAAACATTTTAAGGCAATCGGCTTATGAAATCGTTGATTCCATTAAAAGAAATTATTACCCCCTTCATTCCCTTTCAACCTTACCCCACTCTTAGCTTTTTTTCTTTTCTTTTTTCAAATTTTTATTTATTCTTACTTATACTATATACCTTCTTCTAAGGATATAAAAGTTAAATAACTTCTAAATGATTAGAATTTGGATTATGAAATTGAGTTAATTTATTATATATTTAAGTGGTTTCAGGGCCATTGATTATTACTTATTTTCTATTTGCTAGCCAAGTTTCTTTAATTTAAACTGTGACTTGAACAATTATACTAAAAAACAAATGCATTTCATATATAGCTTTTCTTTTGAAATAACTGATCCTGAATGATCAGAGTATTCTCTTAATATAGCCTCACCTTTAATTTTTGTATTATTACATTAAATTATTCTTATTGGTCACTCTTATTGTAGTGAATAGCTTCATTTTGATCTAAACTATTCATTTACTAGTACAAAATTTAATTTGTCATTAAAACATGTATTTCAATACATATATATGCTGGATAAATTAGTCAGTGTTTCGGCCAGGATCAGAAAAATAAAATATTCCAAAATTGTTGGGTAATTATTTTATTATTGCCGACGTTTCGACTCGACTTGTATTTCATTATCAGGGCGATAGTGATGTCAAGAGAGATAGAGTATTTTATTTTTCTGATCCTGGCTATGAAATCCTGACTTATTTCCCCAGCATAATACTCGACGACCAACGAACCTCCAACAATATAATGATATAATAATAACTAAACCAGTCAATGAACTTATAGAATATAATAAACTATGCTAACTTTAAAGTTGTGAAAAAATATAGCTAAACCTTGTAAACACTCCCAAATCGTTTTATTACCTAACTAGTAATTCTAATCTCTTGGATTTTTTCTTGATTTTGCTGAGAAAAGCCATTCACATCATTAATAATGTATACTTACTCCCATGACATAATTGAATATCAATCTAGTCCAGAAGAAAGAAATTAAAATCTCTCTTCCTTCATTGCAGGTCTCAGAAAAAAGTATTGTTTACAGTTATTGCGAGGCTAAACTTCAATATAATTTCAATGCCTCTATCTTCATTCTATCCTTTATTTTTCATCATGTCCAGCTAATTTAATTCCATTATTTCACTTCATAATTTCTTATAACCTATGCAGATAGGAAGGAAATTAGTGCCAGAGTGTAATGAGTTCAACAATAGTTAAGACTTATTCAGAAAGAAGTTTAGAAAAGAAAAGTCTTGTTTGAAAATATTCTCTAGAATTTGTTCTTACAAGACATTGCCTGAACTTCTTTCTGACAAACCTCAATTTTGATATATTCTAATAATATGTATAACTTCCATGTTTCTATCATAACTGAAGAAGTACTCTGGTATGTAAAAATGAGTTTTAAAAAAGCCAATTTTTGTTTTCTTAGCTTAATGTATTATTCTCAAATTAAAATAAATTACAATCAGCACAAATAAATATAGGGTTAGCATTAGATATTATTTATAGGAAGTGTAATTATAGAATAAATAACAACTACTAAAAACACACACACGCACATATGTATATATTAGGATTATATAATACATTGTGATTATAACATAAAACTACATAAATTCTATAGAAATATATTTAAGACAAAATTTTCTTTAAAATATTGATGTATGAAAATTAAAACTGGTTTGGGGTTAATAGTCTTGAATAACTTGTACTTAGCACATTAAGGTTTTAAATTTAATGTGGATGTGTGTGTATGTATATATATATTCAGTGTATAGAGAAAATCTTTATTTGTCTTATTTTATCTGCCAGAATCTACTAGGCTCTTGGATTTTTTTTTTTTTTAATATACTATTCAGAATTAAGTTTTTTTTTTTTTTTTTTTTAATAAACTCTACCCGTTACCTACAAAATAAAAAAGTCTGTCATGCAGGAGCTGCATAATCTCATTAAATTTCCCATGTTTCATTAATAATGGATAAAATCAAGAGTAACATAAGCTTGTACTACAGCAGGACAAACTTATTTTTTATACCATCTGCCCTGACTGCCCACCAAAGTTTTTTCTCAAAAGGGGCTTAGGAGGTCTCTCCCTTCCCTGATTTAATCACATCATATTGGCATTATGAACCATGAGTAGGTACAGATCTTCACTCCTAATAAATGAAAATTGGGAGTAATTTCCCACAACTGTAGAATTTCAACTGCAGTATTTAAAAGGTTCAAATTATGCTTATGATTTTTGTATATACTTAGCCAGAAAATCACTCTCATTTGTTATTTAGTAAAGGTTAGTGTTTCTTTAGAAATATCTACAACTATGTTGACACTCTTTTCATTTTATTAGGAAGATAATACAATTTTGGTGAAATATATTAAAATTTCAAAAATTAACTTCAAAGGTGGATGCTCGTGGTATATATATGAATTTAATCGTATGTTTTTTAATTTTTGACTGAGTGTAAGTTTTAGTAATGGACCTTGGCGTTATCAAGAGGATCTTTTGAAATATATGGAGGGGAAATTTATATGATAACTGAAATTCTTGTTGAACATTTTTTATGATTTCAGTTCTTGTAGCTTAAAGATTAATATTATGTATGAATGATTTTGTGTAGGAAGTAATCTGCTTAGTGTTAATAAGTATGACTGAACTGCTTTTAAGATCTCAAGACAAAGTATTGCTCAGAAAATTTTTATGATTTTTATTATTTATTTTATTGAAAAGTGAAAAGTCTTTTATGGAAATACACTTTTTAATATAATTTTATACCTTATTCTGTTTTGTTAAATAGCTAAGAAAATATTTTATTTTTAAAGTTGTCAGAACAAAAAAAAGTTTCATATAAACATTATCTAAGTAATGTGTTATAATCTCCTCTCCGAAGCTTAATGTTTTATTTTATTTATAGGAAAAGTATTTAGTTTTTTTTTTTAATTAAGGTTTCTTGGTAAAATGAATTACATTATTTTTGTATTTACAGGTCAGATATAGGGAAAGAATCACAATCCTCAGAGGGAATCATGAGTCTCGTCAAATCACACAAGTCTATGGATTCTATGATGAATGTTTGCGCAAGTATGGAAATGCAAATGTATGGAAGTATTTCACTGACTTGTTTGACTACCTCCCCCTGACGGCATTAGTTAATGGTCAAATATTTTGTCTTCATGGAGGGCTGTCCCCATCAATAGACACACTAGACCACATCCGGGCTCTTGATCGTCTACAGGAGGTTCCACATGAGGTAACATTGCTTATTGTCATTATTAATTTAATGGTATTTTTAGTTTTTCTTGTTTCATTAGTATTATCTAAAGAAAAATTATTGCTTCTTTGTGTTTCCTTAATGTTGTACAAGATTAGCCAATGAATTACATAAATGAGGTTTGGTTTTGATTATAGAAACTGCGGCCTGTATAATCTCTTGATGGTTTTTGGTTTCTGGCTGTGAGAATAACTCTAAGATTTTGTCTAATAATTTGAATAGTATTTCTTGTCTATAAAACAAGAGAATAATAACATTTATAAATAAAAAAAAACTATTTTACACTTTTTGTTTGTAACACTGATGCTATCTTGAGTGTCGTTGATGTCTTCTTCAAGCCAGCCACTGTAGTGTTTTATTCTTAGTTTTCTTGAAGTTATTGTAAAATATACATAGGTATGAAACCAGAATTTTTTAAAAGAAATTAAATTTTTATTGTTTAAAACTGATACATATTGTTTTATTCAAAGTACTGTCCTTTGCTATCACATATTTTTCCCATCTCTTTGACAATTTATGGATTCACTGCCAAAAGAATTCTTGATCTTTTGAAACAAATCAATCACTTGGACAATTTTGTTCATCTTTGTTAGAAGTGAAGATCTGTTCAGTTGATGTGTGTCCCATTGATACAAGTAAGTATTAATCAGATCTAGCCAATTTTTTTGAAAGCAGCAAGGAGAAGAATTTCCCAATGCCTTGATTGTTTCCTCAGTCCCTTTTTCCAAGTATGGTGGGGCATTATCTTTTCCTCTCACAGAACTGTGTGCTTTTTCAGAATTGGAGTATAAATTTTTATTTTCTTCTTACTTTAACTACATTGTTGAAAGCTTGGTTATTTTGACCAATGTGACTCAGTCCTAACCAAAAGAAACATACACTTAATTATTTTTTGTACTAAATTGCAATTCTTTTTTTTT
>KZ808402.1:112178-142103 GCA_000696205.2 Oncopeltus fasciatus | reverse complement strand
TTCCCTCTTATTCTCATGATTTTTTAATAGATAAACAAATAAATTAAAATCCTAACAAATTAAAAATGCTGATGACCGTTCCATGTACATAGTTCACAAACATAGAGGAATAATAGGGCTAACATTGCCCTTTTTTTCCCTCCATTATGGAGTATGTAGCTTCTTCGGTGAATTCCTATTGATTATAGATAAAATGTTTTAATTGCAAAGCAATGGTAGTAGATCGAAATCCATTTCTTGTATACAATGATATAGTTGAAAAGCTACACCCTTAAGGAGAATGAAATTCATTGCCTTTTTTGTTTATTTGCTATGAAGGAATTCTGAGGGTCTGAGGTCCTCGAAAAGAAGGTAATAGATGTCAGATCTGGTGACCCTTGGCACTATTATCTTAGTCATTTACAATTGCCAGTTTAGAGAATATAACTTTTAAAATTCTATTTTTTCTTATTATATTTACTGTGAAGAAATATGAAGTCAGAATAATCAAAATGTTTTAATAAAATACCTAATGAAGATAATACTTTAAAAAATCAATGACTTGTATGCTCAGGGCCCGATGTGTGACTTGCTGTGGTCTGACCCTGACGACAGAGGTGGCTGGGGCATTTCACCCAGAGGTGCTGGCTACACTTTCGGCCAGGACATATCGGAAACCTTTAACCACTCCAATGGTCTCACACTAGTCTCGAGGGCACATCAGCTCGTCATGGAGGGTTACAATTGGTAAGTTGTTTTTTTTTTCTTTTTGTTTTTAAGGTATTATCTCTTAGAACATAGAAACCACATCACAAAGAGATATGCACTATAGGTAACCATTATTGGATATTCGTGGTTACAATTAAATCTGGCTGCTAATAATTTCATATTAATTGGTTACGAATTATATTGTGAATTTTAATTATTATCAAATGAAGTACTATCCTAAGGTATTCAATTTCTAGTGTAGTCTGATAGATAATTGATGCATATGTAATATGGAATTTCTGATTGAAATTTATACAGATAAATTTTTTTTTTTTTTAAACTGGCCCATATTTAAGGATTTTTAACAATCATATAAAGTACTTCAATGGGAAAGCTAAAACTCCTTAGGTTAAAAGGAAAGGAACATAATAATATATGATTAAAGAAAATCTAAAAATAATAATGGGCTTCTAATGCTGAAAAGAACAGACAAAGAAATTGATGACGAGACTTATTTACAGTAAAGGTAATGTTCTATCTCTCAAATACTGTCCTCTGATTGTACTGTAAGTCACTTATTTAAGTTCTGTGGAGAAAATTTACAAATAATCTCTTAAATATTATCCTCTGATATCTAGCTATGTTTTTCACAAGTATCATTATTAAATAAATTGTACAGTAGGTATAGGTATCATTCTTAGAAAAATATGTCTTTTATAGTGGATTATACATAATAATTGAGCTCCCTATTCTAAATAACAAGATAAATGTCACTAAGTTAAAACACAAATACATCAGTGGAATTATGCTAACCAATAATTCTGTCAGTAGACTCTTTCTTGTATTGTTTCTATATGTTATTGCCTGATGAGTCTGACCATTGGATCACTTAGTACATTATTTAACTTATTAAACTCTGTAGTTTATTAAAATTTCAATTTGTTTTATTAAAGTGCCATTTGTTTCATACAATACTGCTTAATAGATTAGTTAATGGGCATCTGATGCTACTCACTCAATACGTCAGGGCTGATGTGATGAAATAGATGACGAGACATAATTACAGTTTGAGAAATGTTCTATCTCCCAGATACTGTCCTCTGATGACTCTGGCATCTGATCAGTTTCCTTAGTTGGTTATACACATGTTTTTTATTTTTAAAATTGTAAGTGACTGAGCTAATGTATTACACATGTTGCCCATAACAGCAACATAGCCAGCATTTTATAATTTTGTAGATAATAGATCACACATAAGCAGTATAGTCTTGTCTGAAATATGTACAATGGTTTTGGTCACCAGATGGTCTCTAAAATACTCATCCCTCGGTTACTGAACTAAATTTCCAGTGTAGTGTAATAATTAATCCGTTTATGTATAATATATAATTCTGAATTAAAATTAGTACTTATCATTCACTTTTAATGAAAAACTGGCACATCACATATCCAAAATCAAGGACCTATATAATTGAGGGAGATATAAATAACAGGATTTAATGAACATAAATGGTAGTTAAATACATTAACTAAATTTCCAAAGCCTAGGGAAAAGAAATAAAATCATAATGAAAAAGACATGATGAAATTTATGGCGAGATATATTTACTATTAAGGTATTGTTCTATCTCCCAGATACTGTCCTCTGATTACTCTGGCATCTAATCAGTTAGTTAACATTGTACAGGAAGCTGTAAGTCACTTACTTAAAAGCTGTAGGGAATCTATCAATCTATCTCTTAAATATTATCCTCTGATGTCTAGCACTGTTTTTTAGTTATATAGTTGATGGACATCTGATACTAAACAGGACTGACGTGATGAAATTGATGACGAGACATAAGTACAGTTTGGGAAATGTTCTATCTCCAGATACTGTCCTCTGATGACTCTGGCATCTGATCAGTTTCCTAAGTTGGATATACTTTTATTTATTTTTTTTTTTTATCAAGGGTGTAAATGATTGGGGAAGATTAAAATATATAGTAGGTAAATACAAAAGCTAAAGATCATTGGATCAGTAAAATCAAGGTATCAGAAATAATCTAAACTTTAAATAATGAATGGGCTTCTCATAATGAAAAAAGCTGACGTGATGAAATTGATGACGAAACATATTTACAGTAATGGTGGTGTTCCATCTCCCAGATACTTTCCTCTTATTACTCTGGCATCTAATCAGTTAGTTAACATTGTACAGGAAACTGTAAGTCACTTATTCAAGAGCTGTAGGAAATGTTCCGTTCCATCTCTTGAATATTATCCTCAGATATCTAACAGTGTTTTTAAGTAATATAGTTATTAATTAATTTGTATAGTAAGTATTTTACTTAGAAAAATATATCTTTTAATGGGGATTATTCATAATAATTGAGCTCCCTCTTCTAAATAACTAGAAAAACTTAACAAGTACATCAGTGGAATTATGACAACCAATAATTAACTCGGTAGAGTGTTTCTTTTGATGCATCTAAAAGTTGTTTTCGGATGAAGCTCATCATTTGATCACTTAGTACATTATTTAACTTATTAAACTATTTAGTTAATTGTAATTTTAGGGTATATTTCAAATAAAGTATCATTTGTTTCATAATATACTGCTTAATGGAATAGTTATTGAGCATCGGATACTAAACAGGACTGTATCAGAAATAATCTAAACATTAAATAATGAATGGGCTTCTCATAATGAAAAAAGCTGACATGATGAAATTGATGACGAAACATATTTACAGTTATGGTGGTCTTCTATCTCCCAGATACTTTCCTCAGATTACTCTGGCATCTAATAAATGTTCTATCTCCCTAATACTGTCTCTGATGACTCTGGCATCTGATCAGTTTCCTAAGTTGGTTATACTTTAATTTTTATTTTTTATCAAGGGTGTAAATGATTGGGGAAGATTAAAATATATAGTAGGTAAATACCAAAGCTAAAGATCATTGGATCAGTAAAATTAAGGGATCAGAAATAATCTAAACTTTAAATAATGAATGGGCTTCTCATAATGAAAAAAGGTGATGAAATTAACGACGAAACATATTTACAGTTATGGTGGTGTTCTATCTCCCAGATACTGTCCTCTGATGGCTCTGGAATCTGATCAGTTAGTTAACATTGTACAGGAAGCTGTAAGTCACTTATTCAAGAACTGTAGGGAATCTTTCAATCAATCTCTTAAATATTATCCTCTGATATCTAGCAGTGTTTTTTAGTAGTATAATTATTAAATAATTTGTTCAGTAAGTATTGTACTTAAAAAAAATATATCTTTAATGGGGGATTATAAATAATAATTGAGCTCCCTCTTGTAAATAACTAGAAAAACTAAACTAGTTCAAACCCCAAGTACATCAGTGGAGTTGTGACACAACCTATAATTATTTCGGTAGAGTCTTCTTTTATTGCATCTAAATGTTGTTTTCTGATGAAGCTGATCATTTGATCACATAGTACATTATTTAACTTATCAAACTATTTAGTTAATTGTAATTTTAGGGTATATTTCAAATAAAGTATCATTTGTTTCATAATATACTGCTTAATGGAATAGTTATTGAGCATCGGATACTAAACAGGACTGACGTGATGAAATTGATGACGAGACATAAGTACAGTTTGGGAAATGTTCTATCTCCCTAATACTGTCCTCTGATGACTCTGGCATCTGATCAGTTTCCTAAGTTGGATATACTTTAATTTTTATTTTTTATCAAGGGTGTAAATGATTGGGGAAGATTAAAATATATAGTAGGTAAATACAAAAGCTAAAGATCATTGGATCAGTAAAATCAAGGTATCAGAAATAATCTAAACTTTAAATAATAAATGGGCTTCTCATAATGGAAAATGCTGACAAGATGAAATTGATGACGAAACATTTACAGTTATGGCGGTATTTACCGTTTCTTCTTCCGGGTTGGACCGTGTCCAGTGTTGGTTGTCTGAATTTATATTACATAAGTAGTAAATTATTTTTTGTTTTTGGTTTGAATTTGTTTTAATATCTGAAATTATAAAAATCAGAATAGAAGTATTTTCCCCTTTTGAAGTAAAATAATTTGCTTTGGCCATTTCTAACAGTTTTACATTCCTTATGTCTCTTTCTTTATTAAATGCATAACTGTGTTATTGTTTTTTATTTTTGTTTATAGCTTAAAAATTTATTTACTATTTTATTATAATTCATTCATTTATTAACAACACAAATTGTTGAATTCCCTCCCCCATAAGTTTAATATTATGCACTGGACATAAGTTAAATTATTTTTAAAAATTTATTTAAAAATAAATATAATGAAAGAGGAATTATATTTTAACCTTAGGTTGTGATCAAAAGCAACATTGTTTTATCAATTGTTAATTACTAATTAGATATTCACAATGTTTACAGGTGTCACGATCGCAATGTTGTTACGATATTTTCAGCCCCCAACTACTGTTATCGATGTGGAAATCAGGCTGCAATAATGGAGTTAGATGATGCACAAAAATATTCATTGTAAGACACATTTATCTAATTGAATTATTATATTGTAGTTAGTTATTAAATATTACTTGTATAGTAGAAATATGTCATCCATGACGTTACCTCTTATTTTACCACCAATGCTAACCCTAACCTTATATTGTTAACTAGTTTGAAGAGGGGAATATTAGGTTTTTTGTTTTTTTAATTCAATTTTGTTTTCTTATAATATAATATTTTGAGATTAAAACAAACACAATGTAAATATTTTATTTTAATATTTCTAGTTATTGTATGAATGGTTTCAATCCATATTCATATTTTGAGCCCATGTCATAAAATGTTTAATTTTTATTCTTCAAAACCAATTTTTTTTTTTTTTTTATTGATTTGGAAAACCAAGAAATATACAATTCCTGTTCTCGAATTTCTTTGTTTTAAATTAATTAGAAGTAGAATTTAAAAAAAAAAGTGAAATAAAAGCCCTGCCAATGATAAAACAATAGTTCATTTTCATAAACTTTTTATATTCATTTAATTTTTTTAAAATGTTTCATTGAAGATTTTTTAACATTCTTCTGTTCTATTGCATAAGTTTGCTTTCTGAATCTTATATTCCATAAACATTGTTTAATTAGTAAGTTCCCTCTTATTCTCATGATTCTATTTCCAACATAAACTAGCTTTATTTATAGTAAATCTCTGTCATGAAAGAGTATATAATAGCAGTAAATATCTATTGTTCGTAAATAAAGCTATTTATATTGGTACCATGACATAACTTATGAATCATTTCAACAGAACTTCACTGGTCCTACATTGAAGAAGTTAAAAAATTATCTCTTCAAATATATATTGCTTCATTGGACCCAAACGGTCAGTCATTACTAGTCATCTTTTTTGAAGTGGATTTTCCTTTCTTTCCGAATCGCCCAATATATATTCATTCATTCTAATCTCTTCAGCCTCTCCTCTTCTGTAATAACCCTTTTCACTGTGAGCCTTTTGTCTAGTTTTTATTTAAATCTTATTTTCTTGTTCTTCAATTTCTTGAGGTTTTCTGTTTCATTTTGCAGAACATCCAGTTATTTCCAGCTCTTCTATATCCTCTCGAATTTTCTTGATCCATCCAGCTTCCAGAGTTTCTCTTGTTATTTTTCTTGTCAGTCTGGTGTCCTTTTGATATGGCCAAAGAAATTCTCATCTAACGAATAGTATTTGCAATAGGCTCTGGTTCCCTGTACTCAGCTTCATTTGGAACCATTGTTTACTATCCTGCTTTTTGATATTTTTTATTTTTGCATGTTCTAGCTATTCTTCTCTCGACTCTCAGTATTTTGTCAGTTCTATTTCTCTGTGGGACTTTAAAAAGGGTTTCACTTGCATATAATACCTCAGGCTGAACCTATATTTTGTAGTGTTTTAATTTTGTTTTGATCAAAGATATTTTTTATTGTATTAGCCCATGTTAATTGTTTTAGACCTTTTTATTTTATTAGTTCTTGCTGAGCAGGTTTTTCATTCAAGTTGTATATTATAATTTCTTCAAGGCATTTAAATTGATGCAATATTTTTATTTTATTTTTCTGTTCGCTGTTATGTGGCCTACTACTAGTAGGGTCTTTTTCCATGATCTTGGTCTTTTCAAGTAATATTTAGAGTCCTGTGTTTAAATATTTTCTAGGCTTATTATTTGATTTTTCGCTTCTTTTATGCTATTAGCTAGTTATGCCAACTTTTCTGCGAATCCTAAGCAATTTAAGTTTATTTGATCTTAATTTGTCCCAATATTTCTCAAATTCTCTTAATTCTATTTCTAGTACCATTCCTTCATCACATATTCAAAGTGCAATTGGAGATCAGTGGTAATAGACCATTCCCCGTCATTTTTTAATTTTCATAATAATTAAACCGAATCAGAAATTTCATATATGATTTGGTGTATGAGAGAGTTTTATCATTCTTATTATTTTTGGATTTAGTCAAAAATTATTTACTGTATCCAATACAGAGCTGTAGATACAATCAGGCTTTTTTTAAGTCTACAAAATTTATTACTTATTTGTTTCTTCTTTTATATGCATTGGTTACTAATTTTAAGGTGATTATCTGTTCTGGGCCTCTTTTCCAGGGTCTAAATCCTCCTTGGTACCCCCCTATTTTTGGTGGGTTTATATTCTCAGGTGGTGTTTTTTTCTATGTCTATCTGAAGAAGTTCTAGATGATCCTCACAATTAATAATTTCTCTATTTCTATAGGCCATCCTATTGTTTTTATCTTTTAGCTTTAGTGTTGAAGGGTCATATCTTTGGAGTTGTCTATTAAATATTTTGCAGTAATCTTGTGAGTTTGTTTTCTCACTATTTGTTTCTATCATTAAAAGTATATATTTTTGGTACTGGCATTTAACCCTCCTTATTGTTTTTCTTTATCTTCATTTGTTTTGTGAGTTACTAGTGTGATTCTTTTGTTGTCCTACCATAAAGACTTTTTTATTTTCTAAAAATTTCTTAATTAGTAATTCAACTAGCAAGGCTATGTTAATTAAAAATTTTGCTTATGATACTTTCCCAATCCTTGATTGTGATAAGCATCTCATATATATTAATGATTTTTTTTCTTTTAGTCAATTACATATATTTCACATCCTTATTTTTTAAGGTTTTAAAATGTGTAATTTCTCATATAATTTAAAATATTTTGAGGGATGACTTAAATAAAATAAAATAAATAATTCACTAAGCATTTAGGTCTCTAAACTTGTTCTCTTCTTGTTACTTTTTCATTTACAATTTATCTATTTAAATTTATAATTTGTAATTTATTATCAAATTTAGTTTTGACATTATCATTCTATTGGCATTTGTTTTCTAACAAGACTGAATGCCATTTGTAGTATTAAACCCAATTTTAATATCATTACTTTCAACCTGATATGAAAAATTGTCCAATTATGTATATTTCATTGTATTACCATGTTGTCCATTTCTTATACTTCTGTTCAATTTTTTACAGCCTGCAATTTGACCCTGCACCAAGAAGAGGGGAGCCCCATGTCACCAGGAGAACCCCTGACTACTTCCTTTAAGCTATCTACACATCATTTGTACAAAACAGCCTTAGCTATAATCCTTCATTCGACGAACCGAGACCAGAAAATGAAAGAGATCAAGAGGAAAAACATTTTTCTTTTCTCACGTTCATCTTTTATTCTTTTTATTGATCAATACATAGGCTACATAAAAGATAAATTTTTATAGTGTACTGTACTGTAATATACACTCATATATATGTGTATGTATATACACATGTGTGTGTGTGAGTGACATGTTTTTTTTATTGTACTCAAGCATTTCAAGTGTGGGGTGCTTATTATCTACTATTTTATTCACATCCTTATCTATTATAATATTAATAAAAATAATATTGAATAAGCCTTATCATATAGAGAAAACATCTTATGTACAAATGAATATTTGTGGAATTCTACAGTGTAAGTATGTTATTTACTTGAGTAATTTGGTCATAATAATTGTTTGAATATGATACATCTGGCAACGGTGAAACAATTTATGTATGATAAGAAGTATGTAATTTAAGTCGGTATTTTGATTGTATTATAAGGAACGACTGAAAAGTGAAGTTTTGTAAGGAACTTAATTGTAAGACCATACGTTATTTCATTGTTAATCAGTTGGTAGAATATTCTCTGCAGTTAGAAATAATTTGCTTTCCACACCTCCAATTTTATTCCCCTATAATTAGGCTTAAATATATTTTAATTGCAGTAGTGAAAACCTTTAATTAAACCCTCATCATAAGTGCAATTCTAAATTATCTTTTTATTTAATTTATAAAAGAATGAATTCAAGGTGATAAACATCCCATCTTTAGTATAAAAATTGTATATTATTTATTAAGTTATTTTGTTCAGTCCACTAAAACATTTTCCTATAGTAATGAAGTTTAACTCACACATTTTAGCAATCCGCTTTTTTAAACATTTATGAAAATGATCAATTTTCCTAATGATTGCTTGTCTTACGATTCAATTCACATCCTTCAACCAATAATTGCTTGGCAACTTGTGAGTTGACAGGCTCAATTACAGCTGTATAGAGTATGTCATGCAATTCTTTTGCAATATTTTTTTTTTTAATTAAATTTATACTTCTATTTGAAATAGTTTTAAAGATATCAAGGGGAAAAGTAAAATAAAAAATAAGTTAAATTACATTTTTAGGGATAATATATTACCTGAAATTATTTTTTTTTGTTTATCTCCTTATTTTATAATCAATTAAATTTTGAACAATATTTCTTATTTCAATTTTAAGATTCTATCTGTCTTGTTTTTAATTTGGAATACTCATAGTTAGCTATTAACAATAATTCTTATTTTTCTATTTGATTACTTGAAATTCCTTGCCAGAAATCTTTTAATAGCTTAACATTATTAGTTAATCAGTCCTTCACCTATTTATTAAACCATATGCTTTAAAATGATTGATATTCATTGAAAAATAAATTAAAACATGGTGAAGTCAGAGGGTTTATTTATAAAAAATATCTTTTTATATCATTCCTCACCTGAAATTATTACCACAATACAATGTACAGCTTAATGACATCTTAAATATATCGATCAGCCTTCTGATAAGTGTTTCTGTTGAAAACTGATTAAAAGACAACTAGTAACTTTGCTTAAAGTGAATATGAAATTGAACATCAAATAAAAATATGATCAAATAGAGATTAGAGAAGATTAATCTGAAAGGTGACCTATGGGTCTTCATCATACAATAATTTTACCAATTCTCTTGTTTGTCATTTTGTTTTATTCGAGTTTTTCCCCCTTCATTAAATTTGCCCATTAAGCTGTTATCTGAGAGAGACATATAAATATATCAAATGTAAACAATTGTGCAAACTCTTTCTCTAGGACATTTAAACTCATACACTCTTATGTGCTATTGTTTACGTTTAATGTATTTATGCTTCCCGCCTATTTAACAAGTTGAGTTATTTTCTTAATCATAATTGAGAGTTCTAAAAATTATGATGACCAACTTTTTTGACAACATGCAATTGTGATAGCAAATAATATTATATTTATAATTGTTTTTATTTTACATAACTGTTGTAATGAAANTTTCGCAAAGTAACTCACTTGCTCACTCACATTTCTTTAAGAAACTAAATATGTGACTTATATACATTTTTTTAAAAAATTTATATATGGTTTTGTCGCTAAGCATAAGGTTTATTTTTAGTTTCACTGAGAATTTAAATTTCTTCAGTTTTCATTTCACAATTCCAAAAGCTTTTATGGTTTCTGACACAATCCTGTAATTTTGTCATATTCTCTAGATCTCATATTACAACCTATTATTTCTTGCTAATGTGGTGTATTATTTTTTACCTAATGCAGAATAAAGCACTGAAGGTATTATTTTCTTATGGCATCAAAATTTTAAATAAAGAACATTTCAGGGTTCAAAGCCCTCATAACAAAAATTAAATTTTTCATCATGAAATTTTGTATTGTTTATAAGTTGTTTGCTTAGCCAAAAAAAATGAAATGAAATGTTATGGCTATGAATTTCATCAAAATAAAGTAAAAAAAAATTTCAATGTTAAGTTAAAGCTCACGAAACACAGCAATAATATCCTGATTGTCAAGTTTTCAATTTAGTTATTTAACTCACAATTTGAAATATATCTTGGCTAGAATATAGGGTTTTTCCTCCTACAATAATCGGAAGATAATTAATTCCATTCATTAATGTCATGGTTCAAATAATTTAACTTTACTGAAGCAGTTCTATATTTTAAAGCACAATTAATTATAGAACAATAGTATGATTTATGACCATTTTCACAAATCCATATTGTTGACCCATTATTTTTCCATTGTAACTTTTCTGAATGGTTAACTCTAGATTGTCAATAAATGGTGGTTTTCACATAATATAACTGTTTTGATTGAATTGGTGTAAAGAAATATAAAATTTCTTTGATATCTTATTCCATCAACTATTCATGAAGGTTTTCCCCTACTAAATCTTACCAAATGATCATGTTCTACCCATACTAGCTATGTTTACCCAATCAAGTCATATCCTAATCAGTGATCAAAGGTGTAGCTTTCCATAGCAGTGTTCTTTGTTTTCATCAAAGATTTATCTTGCTAGCAAAATGCATATTGGGAGGTTAATGTTATCACTCTATCATGCCTGGAATTTAATTTGAAGCTGTAGGAATAAAGTGGAATCAACCAAAGAAGTTTGAGTGTATAAAGTTAATAAGTTTAAATATTGTTTTTGAACCTTTTATAATTTATAATGCATATCTCATTTTTTATTTTATTAAAAGCTATAGATAAAATAATAATCCTCACTTATTATCAGGTAGTTCAAGGGTTGTTTGAAAGCACTGTAAAATCTGTAGTTCAAGCCAAGTACCATTATAATGAACAAATAGCACTGGAAGTGAGAACAACACACAGCACTGGAAATCTGTTTAAACGACTCACTAAAATTTATAAGAAATCACAAAAGATAAAAAACAACATTAAAAGTTGAATTCTGTTAATGTTCAATTTTCACATATTTGGAGCGAACCCTGTTTTTTGTAACAAATTTTACCTAAGCTATACAGAAATTCTGTTATTACTTAATAATAACAATGAGGAATGGCTTTATATTATTTGTTTTTCTATTGTAAGATATCACTTTTGGAATTCATTCTTTTGAGTTTTAGTGTATTTTATTTATTTCTAATACATATATGATATTTTGGGAATTTGGATCAGCCATTTTGTTCCTGATTATCAATCTTTTTTTTTTTTTTTTTCTTTTTTATTGTACCCTTTCATACAAATGAAAGAAGCCATTGGATGACAACTATAATCTTTGTCAGTCTAGCAGCAAGCCATGATGTTATGGAGCACAGTATTATGTAAAAGCAAGAGAAGAAAATAATTAATTGTAAATATCAGTTTTCCATTGAACAATTAATATTAAAATCTAAGAATAGAGTATTTTATGTGTATGTATAGTTTTTAATTATTTTTCCCTTTTTATTTAAAAAAAAAATTTTTTTCTTTTAATTTGGAATGTGATTTTCATTTTTTTTTTTTCCCCACTTTTTTCTGATTACTAGGGTGATTATAACATTACTGGGGCTTATTTATGTTTGCCTATTTATTTATATTATTTGTATATATTACTTTTAATTCAATGGCATTACAATCTTTATGATAAAATTAAATGTTTATAACCAAGAATGTGAAATTATTTTTTTCTTATTCATCCTAAAATTAATTTGAGTTATTGTTTAATTTTTTCCTGTTATTTTTATTTATTTTCAAGTGTAAATGAGAATCGCTCATTTTAAGCAAAAAAAAAAAATGTAGAAAATCCTGTCTTAACAATATGTAGATTTCATCGAGTGACTGTTATTTTATTCGTTTTATAATTCCATTTTTTCTTTTGTTAATATACTGTTGTTATATAACCTTTTTTTTTTTTTTTTTTTTTAACCATCACCCTCTTTTTGTTATTTGAAAAAATATTGACCTAATATTTATGTATATATCACTTTCAACAAATGCTATTTTTATTTTATAAATATTTAAGTCTTAATAGTACATATCAAGAAGTACAAATAATTCTGTTTGGTTTCCTATCTTAATAGAGACCTGAAGAAATGACAAAAACTAAAATTATTTTAAATAATTATTTATTNATTCATATTACAAAACCTATTTGAAATATATACTTAGGGAATATTATTTCTCAAAACTTAAAATTTTTTGTTCAAAATCTTAATTGAAAAATCAATCTAATACATTTTTGAAAAATATTTTCTACATAGAAAATATTTGAAAACTGTAATGGGGAGCCAGTCTGAAATAGATGTTTAAAATAAATTTATTCCCAAAAACAAAAATCATACTCAAATTCTTTTTTTTTTTTTTCATTTTCATAATGAAATGTTATAGAAAAACCAATCTTAAATAAACAATTGTAAGATAAGAAAATACTTGTAAATTAAATTAAAATACCTGTAATTTTGTTGATATTTAGTATGTAGTACAAGTGGTTTAATCTGATATTAAGTTATACTTCTCATACTAGCTCAAAAAAAAAATTTGACGGTCTGGGCACTCTATTCCTTCTTAACATATGAATCAACCAATGAGTTTTGATCCCTTTGTTAAGAAATCTATTTATAACAAAATAGAAGAAGTTATGTTTACACTTGGAGCAAAACATAAAATCATCTTTCTACTTAAAGAACATTCTGTAGCTCATCTTATTCAGTAATTTCTACTAACAATTGGTAACGCCCCCTTAAAAATTCTATCTCAGTTTTCACTGTACTGCAAAGTTTAATTTTAGGGTCTAGAAGCCTAAAAGTTGTAATAAGTTCATTTGCATAATGAAATTTAGCTTATCTCTTTGAGATGAAAATTGAAGTAGTTTGTTCCTTATTGACAGAAATTGGACGAATAGGAATGAGGATTATCCGAAATTTCAAGACAAAGTAAGAAGTGTTTTTTCTCATCAGCAGGTCTAATATTTGTTTTAGAGTAATGAAACAACCCAAATTTGTTTATTGGTGAAATATATATTCTATGAATGTAGTGGATTACATAGGATGTTAAGAACAAACAAATATCAACTTTGATACTGAGGTATTTCCTTAGTATATGCAGCTCATGCATGATAGACCATGATCATGATTCCTAAAATTTGGAATGATTCGTTCCCACCTTCACCTCAAACACATCCTGGAATTCCTCTATTTTTGTTTGATTCTATTAAATGTCATTTTACTGTTACCAATTTCATATGAACATGAACAATGCTTTCTAATCCTTTAATCCACTCCAACCAAAGACTGCCTTGAGTAATTAACAATGAGATGTCTTACTATTTTCTTTAACTTAAATGTATCTTTGCATTATTACAAGTTCTCCAGAATAAGTTTTTAATTTTGTTTTGTAAGCAGAACTTCTATTTTTAAATAATCTCATTAAGTATTTGATATTCACAGTACTTATTTTAATCCAGAATATAATTCTTACCATTTAAGACTAAATTAAGCATGATTTTTTTTAAATTCTTATTATTATTTACAATAGTCTCCTAGTTGGTTTCAAACTCTCAAAGTAGGTTCCAACTGTTTTCATTAAACGTTTGGTTTTTTTTAAATTTTTATTAAAGATTGATAGCCACCTTTTCAACCACTTAAGATCATGGAGGGGGGGTTATCAGCTGGTTTCCATCCCATTCTAAACTTCTATGACTCAGGACAAGCTTTTTGCATTCTCTAGCAATGGAACAAAAACATATTTGAATGTTATGTGTCATAACAGCTGTGGAAGCGTATTTTGCGGCCCTTTTAAGGAGTGTAGCCCATTCCAGGAATGGAATCTCATTGGAACAAGTTTATTTATGTTCAGTGAGACTGTACTGAATAATAAAATGTATTCCTAACTGCTAAATTGTGTTTTTCTTATCCTATAAGTATTAAACAACTTTTTTGGACTCAAGTTTCTTGCTATGTGGCTTTCTCCCTCATCTAAAACACTTGTAGCTTCATTTATTTATTTTAAATTAAAAACTAATTTTTATGGAATCGTTAAATTGTAACTTATTCCAGCATTTAATTTCATTAGATCCAGCTTTAGTGGTTTTCATAGAGACTGCAATCTTAAACCATTTCTCAATTGTGAGATTAGGTTCCTGTAAAAAAAAAAAAAAAAACTTAATAGATCCTTATATAAATTGTGACCTGAGGAATATATCGAGAGATTTGTTTCCAATACCACATTGTGGTCAAATGTCTGATTTGTCGTATTAGCTATTGCCTATGATTTATTTAATTGCGACAAACCATTTATGTATACCTATGTTTCAGTTATGCAAACTGTACAAGTACCATAGAAATTTACTCAAGATCGAGCACTCTTTCTAATTTATTTTAAACAAGAAATTAGGTAAGGACCAAAATTTCTCTGACCATCAATCCGTATATTTATATTAAAATTTTCTATAATTACGCAATTCACTAGTTCATGGCAATTATATAACTAAAAATAATGATTGGTCAAGTTTTAAGAAAGAAATTCAAATCTAAGTCAAAAATCTATTTCGTTTTCAAAATTTAGATAAAAATGAGCTGTCCAGGATTAATTAATTTAAAGCTTTCATAAATGTGGTTATGGAGCTTCATGAAGGAATGACTTGTACTTGCCAAAATAATCTAAAGGGCAACCTTCAGTGGAGGGATGTTCACACTTGAAAGGTCTCAATATAATCAACATTCAGCATATTCTCTAAATTACATTCTTAAATAGAATGAATACTTCCTTGGATTCGCTTTTTTTTTTTTTTTTTTTTTTTTTTGGAAACCGTTGGATGAATTCATTAATGGAAGAATATGTAATATAAAATATATGTAAAATGTAACATTGTAATTAGAGAAATTAGTCAGGATCAGAAAAATAAAATAATCCAAAATTTTTGGGAAACCCTGATTAATTTCTCCAACATAAGACTCGACAGCCAATGAACCTCCAACCATGTAATATTATAACATATATATTTAATAGCATTTTTTTTAGTATGCAATCTAAGGAAGATATTTAAGAATGTAATTTCGAGAATACGCTGAAATTTCTTGGCAAGGAGTGAGGGAGTTCTTGACATATATGCACTGGTCACTAAGGTTTTTGGACTCTAGCAGGAGTTATTAAAAGCGAGGAAAAAATTGTGGCATTTAAAGTTTTTGCTAAAAGTTTAGCAAACACTTACTACTATTCTCTTATAAAACTTATTTGTAGTGTAGGCCTCTCATATATGATATTCATATCTGTATTATAAGTTTTAATTTTTTAAATAGTTTATAAGTTAAAACTTACAAATATATGTTGATTTTATTCAGACCTTTTAAGTGTGAACATCCCTCTAATTGCAGGTTGCCCTTTAGATTATTTTGGCAAGTACAAGTCACCCCTTCATGATGCTCCCAACTAAAGGACCTATACATTGGTTGTGGCCCAAGGGGTTACCAGACTGCTTTCATTAAAAGTTCGCGGGAGTTGTTTGGCGGCAAAGTTGAACACGATAACCCAAATTTAGTTCATGCCAATGAATTGGATGATCAGTTGAGTATTGGTATAGCGGGGGAAAATAAGGTTAAAAGATACTATTTATTGAATATGAATCTCCTTAATTTATCAGATATAAGCAATGCATTATTCTATTGTTCAATTTCTCTGTAATTACATTATGAAGAAGGAATAATTATTAATGATATTTAATTTTAACAAAAAAAAAACAAAAAACAGACAACTATTAAAAGTTATTTTAAGATTAAAAGAAAACTTAGTTAAGTAAGTTAAATTAATTTAATTATGAGATTTATTTACATGTTGTAGGAAATAAATATTTTGTAAATTAATTTTATTGCGCATACTATACTTATTCTTCTATTTTAAAATCATATTCATCAACTATTTTTAAATATTTGATATCAAAAACATGAGCTTTTTTCAAACCTAATAGCTCAGCATAATATACAGCTGGTTTTTTACCAAGTTCCTCCTCTGATTTGATTCCGAAATAATCATCCCAATCTTGATTCTTGCAAAATTTCATGTATAAAATTATACCAAGCAGATTCCATGAAGAAAGCATGTAAATTAATGATAACCTCTGCTTCCATGTTCGTGCAGTTGCTTCTGGAATGGGTTTGGTTTTTTTTCTTATCAGTCGATGGAGCCAATTGAATCTAAAAAAGCCCATGCTGAATCTATGCTCAGATATAATAAATTAAGGTAAAGTAAATCATTTAAAATAAGAGGTTTTAGTACGGTTTGTGAGCGCAGCGAAGTCTAAATAAAATATAACCTCTCAAGCTCTGTTGTACTACTATTAGAGAATAGAAAGGCGTTGCTGCCTGAAAAAATAAATGTACTGAAGTGCTTTACTAGTAAAGAATAAACTTCCTGTGAATATTATATATATACGCAAACCTAGGTCAACAACTACTGTCTATGCATGTAAAATTACGAAAATACATGTGTCCATTTTTGCTTCAATAAATTAATTAAAACCAAAGCTTCAAGCGGAGTGGAAAAAAGAACATTCACAAAATATTTTTATAACCCCTATACTATGCATGTATGGTACACCCCGTTGCCTCTTAATTCTTTCTACTTTTTACCTCTGGATACGACTTCAACTTAAAGAAATCTTTTTTTTTTTTTTTTTTTTTTTTTACGAGTAGCACAGTGAGATTCTGATGTATATGTACATTTACTTTCACTGACCTTTGAAAATATCTCTTTGCAAATTTTTATTATTTATTTACTTAGTACCTTTACTAAAATAAATTATGAATTACTCCCAAACTCCGTGCCAGTTCTAAAGCAAAATTATTCTCTTAGGAAATCTTAGTTATTTTTTGAATACTTTTTAAGTTGATATACATTTTTACTAGTTTGATGAATATTGTATTAGAAATACAGTCATGGAAATGTGAACTTAGGGACAGGACGTCCTCTCTCATCTTCATGATAGCCCTGAAGATGGCTTACAATGTAAGCCGAAACGTTGGCAGATAATCCTTCATTAAAAAAATACATTTTTTATTTGTGTTTTTTTGGATCTACCTCGACCGAACCCCAACTAAAATCATCTTAGAATAATATCTACGGTCAACAAACTCTCTCATTGTATTAGAAAGAAAATGTTGAACTCTAGAATGCCTTAAAATTAAATGCGATACGAAAAAATAGGTTCAAATAAATTTTATAGCTCTTTCACTTATATTATAATGCTGGGAAAACCTTAGTATATCAGTCACCTAAAAGATTCCTTTGTATTATTCTGTTTAGTACATAGATTTTGGATCTTGATCGACATACCATCCAACTGATTGCTGTTTTGTGACGTCATTTTACGTAACAGTTTTCCCTTAGAATGTTCACCAAGTATTGTCTTCCAATATTGGAGGATGGCTAAAAATATTTGATACTGTACAGCAGTAAGTAGGTATTTAATACAATAAATGCAAGGGAAGATAATAAAAAAGTCGTACTACCTCAGCAGGGACTCAAACCTGGAACTCCTGCTTTTTGGGCGGGCATGCTATCCATTGCACCAATGAGGCAAGCCAGATGATTCATTCTATTCCCCGCACTCTACTAAGAGTCTAAACTCCCGAGCATGCCCACCCAGAAAGCAAGAGATCCGGATTCGAATCCCGGCTGAGGTAGTAAACCTTTTTTATGATATTCCCTTACATTAATTGTATAAAATTAATGTGGGGTTAAATATCACAGGAAATACAATATGTAAATTAAAAAAATAAGAAGTATGTAATGTCTAGAAATATGCGTCTTATGACTGAGGTTTTTAGTGGAAGGTTGTTTTAGTGGAATTGTTTATTTTTGGTATCTGACACTTTCCTCAGTCACAACATTTAATATGCATTATTTTTTGGAATAGTATTTCTTTTCTTCGCGCTGATAAGTAATGAGTGTCATTTTTATTGCTGATAAAAAATACTTTTTATTTAATGAAAATATTTCACTTTCTTAGGAATTTCTTCTAAGGATTTAGAAACATATTTGACATAATAGTTATTATTTATTAAAATATTATTGAAGAAGGTAATTGCTGCAGTGTTTTGCTTTTTATTATACTTTTTTATTACTATGTTCTAATGTATAATTTTATCTGTTTTTAATTCTTAATGTGTGTGCTGGGATGGAGTAGTTACCTAAGATAAGAAGAGGGCTTCAGAGTAACGGCTGGAATAAGCAACAGCTCGAACCAGGCAGGTGAGGTTTCCCTCACTACATTTAATGTTTCATACCATTTAATCATATATTTAATGCGTGTTCCAACTTTCATATATATATATATATATATATATATATATATATATATATATATACAGAAACACTTGGGGCTGCGANATGGTTGATGGTTAGTTGGCCGTCTCGAATATCATGTGAGAATGGTCGGGGTTTCGGCCAGGAAGAAAAAAATATACACCAAAATTTGGAGTAATATTTTTATTTATGCCAACGTTTCGGCTTAGCTAGTAAGCCATCATCAGGGCAATGGCGTTGAGTGGAGAAATCTCCCCAGGGTGGTTGTTCATATTGTAAACTGCAGAAAACAACTTCAGTTTTACCTCTACCATATTTGTCTTTAGTTACCATGAGTCCTGTGTTAGCACATATTAAAATGCCTATGTTTATTTGTTTTATTTATAAAGAAAATGTATCTATTAAGAAGGTTTGTATAAATCCAGGAAAAAATCTTCATGCTATGATCATACAATATGAGTCTGTATTATTCATTAGACTTTTTATTACTTTAGGTTTCCTAAATGAAATAAAAATTATCAATTAAAACAAATAAATTTAATTTGAAATTGGTAACTATTGAATGAATAATAATTGTGTTGCTTATTTGTACTGTCTCTATACTTTCTTTGTATAAATACGAATGACATCTTAATTGTGGTATAAGATATGCTTAGAAACTCAACATGAAATGAATATATAGAACTTGCTGTTTCACACACCCAAGTAATTTATACATTTTAAAAATAGTTCTTGTTCAACATTTCATTATATAATAAATACAAATTTTCTGTGAAGAGAGGATTATCAGGAATTTGGTCTTGGTAGTTAAAGAATTATAAACTAATTTTGTAACCAAAACTGATTTCCTTCCTTGCCTGCAGTGATGTTTCCACTTACCTCAAGCCACCTGATCCCTCTTGCTTCTAACCCCACTCCTACAACCATTTCCTGTTCCTCTTCCACAACTATCAAATGAAAAAAAAAAAAATAGATCAGTCATGCTGTAGATATTGTTGAATAGGAGTCTATCTCTCTCTTCATCACTCTATTTGGTATGGTATGTTACTCTCAGAATATTATACATTTTTTTTATCTCTCTCAATATGTTCAGAATTTGGTTTTCAAACATTTAATATAGTCTATTTCACATAGTTTTATATTTTCATTTATTTTTCTTTGTTAGATTATGAACTATAGACATGTTTCATATTATTTTTTGTGTTTTTTTTTTAAATAATCAGTCCTGAAACGCAGGCCAAAATGAAAACTTGTTTGGTTAACCAAATTCCTGATAATCCTCTCTTTATAAAACTTGACGGTCAACAAATTTACAACCAAATTGATTTAAAATATAATTGTTAGAAATGTTAATTTTAATTATTTAAGAATCTAATAATAACAAATATATTCATGGATTCAATTTGGTATTCCTTGAAAATCCTCTCCCCTCCTATTTTAAAGCGAAAATGAATTGTTTCAATGGTTTGCATTATAAATCATGAATACTAAACATGATATTTAGACTTTTTTTTAAAAATGATATAAAATCACAATTTACATCCATAATATTCTATAACTTTTTTTGGAACAGTAATAATAATGAAGATGTTAAAACCTTTACAATTTGATCTCTCTTTAAAACTCCTCCAGCTTTCAACAAATTAACACAAGTTTAAAAAAAGAGGCTTACATGCTTAATTTTGCCCTGATATTTACAAAATTTTGAATGCTACCTCATATACAGGTAAAAAAATATATCAGCTCTTCCTGTGAGAATCCAAAGACATTTTTCAAAATTTTGTGACAATACCAACATAACTTGAATTTTGTACAAGAAATCGACTAACATAATAGCAGTAGTTTGTAATACTCTAACATTTTTATTGCATGATATTTAAAGGAAGATAAAGGTATTTAAGAAAATAACTATGAAGGTGGAAAACTATGTTCTTAATATAAATCCTTCCATCTATTTCCTCCTTGTTGAATGAGAGCCACAGCGACATACATTTTGCTACTGTTTTCTTCTGACAAAGAAAAATCACTGTCAGTGTTAATCAACGAATTGAATTTATAAGAAAATATTTGGCCCTTTTATCATTACTACTTAAATATTGTTAATTCTTGAACTGTTATAAATTTTCAACCCCAGTCGATGTTCTCATTTTACACTGTGACTTTCTTGTTTTGATTTATACAACAGCATGCAATTACTGTAATAAATTTATATTCATATTTACATTCTTTTTTGTAAAGTATATTATAAGGTACAATTCAGTGTCACCTTCTTCCCCTATAGAATTAAAGGAATAATAAATAGCAAAAATCATGCTAGTTCTTAAGAGCCGAGAAGGGTTATAAAAGGGTTTTATAACCCTTCTCGGCTCTTAAGAACTAGCATGATTTTTGCTATTTATTATTCCTTTAATTCTATAGGGGAAGAAGGTGACACTGAATTGTACCTTATAATATACTTTACAAAAAAGAATGTAAATATGAATATAAATTTATTACAGTAATTGCATGCTGTTGTATAAATCAAAACAAGAAAGTCACAGTGTAAAATGAGAACATCGACTGGGGTTGAAAATTTATAACAGTTCAAGAATTAACAATATTTAAGTAGTAATGATAAAAGGGCCAAATATTTTCTTATAAATTCAATTCGTTGATTAACACTGACAGTGATTTTTCTTTGTCAGAAGAAAGCAGTAGCCACTGAAGAAATATTCCATGTAAAAAAAGTTCAATATTTTCAAGTAAAAATTTAATACAAATTTTATTTTCTAATATTGACAATTATACAATACATGTATTCATTCTGGACCTTGAAAGTACCATATAACTTTTTTTATATCTAATGACCTCTTTATTATTATATTAATATTTATGAAGTTTAGAAAAATTTTGAACTATAAATTAAGTTTGTAAAAGCTAGGATGCACAAAGAACTTCATAAACATCGTATGATAATGCTTCACCATCATAAGAAATTAAGCACCCAGGAGAATTTTTTTTAATCATTCCTACAGTTAATGTATTATTATATGATATACGGCCAATATACAAAGGTTCACCATCACAACTAATTCCTCCAGGAACTGCATTGGGCGGAACATCTTCATTTCTCACAAGCTTCCATTGAGAATTAGGCACATCACACAACACTTCATAGTCAGTTGACCGCATTTCTGACCCATTTAAAGGAAAGTAGGCCACTCCATGGGAAGGGTGAAGTTTTCCTGGTATTATACCACAATCATGATAAACCCTTGCAACATACAGTAGATCATTATCATAGCCAGCAGGGACTGCCCCAGGAGGTATATCTCCAGAAGAAGCTTTTACCCACCTTCCATAGGGAGTTTCAATTGAAATGGCAAGTTTAGTCAAAAAACATTTGGAAAATATCCAAGAGCCAGAAAAGCCAGAACTTGTCCTTATACCAAAATGAGTAACTGTAAACAATTGAGGATCATTCCTTATTAGTATAGGAGTAAAACTAAAAGACCCAATTCCGACAAGAATTTTTTTATTAGAAAATCTTATCCAAAAGGATCGAAATGTAGTTGAATTAAGTAATTCGGGAGACTCATATTCAACCAAAGTAATTTTATTTTTTTTAATTTTTAACTTTTTATTAAGCTTTTCGCCTATTGATATTTCATAGGTGGGATTCATATTTACCTCTTGGGATGTGAGTGCAATATGGGCTTCACCGCCAGTCTTAACTGAAAATTCCAAGGTAGTTGAAAAAACACGCCTAAACTTGTATTCTTTTGAACCATCAGTAAATTGGAATGGACTCCATAATTCATTAATTGTGCTCATTATACACAAAAAAACTGTTAAACATATATAGCAATTGTAAGAATAATTTGGTGTCAACTAGCGTCCACAAAAAATGTAAAACAATCGTTTAAGTTTTCAAAACAAATTGTTTATTTATTCAAATAGTTTAGGATCAGGCCTAATCAAAAACTTGATTCAAAACAAGTATCTGAGATATACAATTTCATCGACGAGCATTTAATTAATAAATGTAACCGATCTTGTATTCAAGGAGCTTAGATAAGTAAATATTCAATAGGAAGAATACACTTATGACGTACTCTTGGAGGAAGGTTTTAAGTCTCAGTTATGAATCATGTACTTGGTATGCTATATAACAGCATAAAATCTTAGTTGCTGAGAGATTAAACTGGGTTATTATAAGGCTGTTAGTTTAATTATTTGGAACGATTAGATAAAACTGAAATGGATTTTTAATTGCTTGAAAAAATTGTAAATGTGAATATTATAATATCACTGTATGGAAAAAATAATTAAAATTGTAGACTCAAAGATACCTTTTAGTGTTTTCTGTTTTTACACTAAAACATTGCTGCCACAATTTTATATAACTCAATAATTTCATATAAATGTTTTTAAGAGAATTTTTACAATTAAATTGTTTTTGTTGGCAACACTGGAGTGTTTGTAGAGTTTTCATTTCTTTAACTTTGTTCTAGTTGTCGGTTAAGTACAACGTGATTGTCTTATGTCATCTTTTGACACTAGAGTATTGGAATACTTTATAAGCAGAAAATTCTTTAGTTCATCGCGTTATTTAATATTGTTTTACCATGTCAGTAAAATCAGCTTCAATGGAGTTGGATGAGTGGATTGAACAATTGAAGGAATGTAAACAACTTACAGAGGGCCAAGTAAAAACTTTATGTGATAAAGTAAGATGATTTATGAGTTTTTTTTTCTAAATTTTATGTTGCAGTTATTTAAGTTATACTTTCCAAATTTTTGATTAAGTTGTAATAGTAGAGTGAATCTGTAATTTAATATTAAATTTTCATTATTATTTCTGAATAATTGCATTTTTAATTTAGGCAAAAGAGATATTAGCCAAAGAATCAAATGTCCAGGAAGTTAAGTGTCCTGTCACAGTTTGTGGGGATGTCCATGGACAATTCTTTGATTTAATGGAACTTTTCTTAATTGGTGGAAAGTCACCTGATACTAATTATCTTTTCCTGGGAGACTATGTCGATCGTGGATATCATTCTGTTGAAACTGTAACTCTTCTAGTTGCATTAAAGGTATATTATATTTTATTATAAATATATTTCACTCTTAGTTTCTAAGTTACATCAGCCATTCATGAATCACTTATCTATAATTGGTTCATGTTGATATGTTACAATCTGTTTTAACTCTATCAGTAGTTAATTGCTTAGGTTTTGATATTATGAGAGTTTTCATATATATTTATGATTATTATTTTTCATTACAATTCTTTTTGTAGTTTTATCAGATGATTGGGAGATTTGATGTGGACAGAGCAACCTCCCAGATAGTGCTCAACTAATCCCTAGCGATCAATCCTTCGGCCGAAAAGTTTTTTTGAGAGCGGCTCTCAACCTAAAATTTTTTTTTTTTAACTAACTAATAGTAGCGTGGAGTAGTTCTTTAAAAATATTTTATTTCTCTTATTTTAGTGTGCAATTGCATTACATAAAATATTAGTTTTATAAATGCAATTTAGGGGGGGCCCTAATACCAAAGGATGCCTCACCATAATTTTTTTTTTACAATAAGTTCAGGATCCTGTTCCTTGCTGCACTGAATATCCAAGTTTCAAGATTTCAATGAGAGAAATATCATTAGTTTATGAGTGATTCAAACCTTACTTTAGTAGCTATTAAATATTCTTTCTAAAAAATGTATAGAGTACCTATTGTGATATATATCAGAAAATTCAAATTATTCCACCTTTAGAAAAATGACACCGTGTGTTAGTTACTTAATTGTAAACATACACTTAGTTGCTTGAGCTCTAAAAGATATTTAGGAATGTAATTTTGAATGGGTAGGCCCTCCTATGTTTAAAATATGGATACCAAGTTTGATATTTTGACTTTTCCTTGGAAACCTTTGGCAAAATTCATTTTGTTGAAATCGGATTAGGTTATAGAAAGTTTAGAGGGATTCCAAAATTGATGAACATAATATTTTCATTATTTGTCAATTTACAAAGAATTTTAAAGAACATAATAAAATAAAATATTATAGGAGGTACATAATGAAATTAATTAATTGGGAGTGAGGGTTTACATATACTTAAATTTTCATTTTATGGCTTAGAAGCTGCAATTAGTTGTTTTTCTTAATGAAATTTGGCATATTGATATTAAATGAAAAATGAGTTTGTTTGTTGTTGAGGGAAATCAGATGAATGATTGAGGATTAGTTGAAATGTCAAGAGGAAGTATGAAATGTTTTCTGTTGCAAGGGGCATAATATTTAGTTTATAGCAATAAAGCTCATTTATTAAATTTGTTTATTGTAAAAGATATATTCTATAAAAGTAGGGGTTTGGTTCACACAGAATGGAAAGTTAAAATTCAGATGTTCATTTATACTGAGGAATTTGCATTGTTTATGCAGTTCCTGTGTATGGACTTTTTTCTTCTGATTCCATAATATAAATAAATTTGAAGTAAATGATAAATTTGTACTGTCAAAGTAATTTATTGGAAATTAAGATATTTACTAATTTTCTTTTCCTTTTAACTTTCATGCAAATACTTTTATTCACGAGGAGGAGCTAACTGCAGGTAACCTCTCTGTTTTAAACACTATATATGATCTAATTTTTAGGTATTAAAGTTTAAAAGAACTATACTGGACCAAATTTTCTATAATGCATATATTGGGAAAAAAAAAAAAAAAAAAAAAAAAGAAGAAGCTTTTAACTAAACGAAGACAAAATAATTTTACTTAATATTGCATTATTGACAATCTTAAACATTTTTTCTGAGTTGGTATGCTTCAAGTTATAATTGTTGTTTTGTAGAAGTTAGTTCATCAAGAAGCTTCTATATGATGGTGCACACAATAATAAACTGTCCATGAAACTCACATTATAAATAAGAAAACCTCAAGCTCAATAAATCCAATTGAAAAAAACAAAAAAAACATTCACTTTGCATTACATTGTTTATAATTTTTTAAATTGCTATTAGATTGTTAGACGATCTTTGTATAATGTGGGTTATGTTTTTATTTTATTGTTAAATTTTCAAAACCTACCATAGTTCCCTTGTGAACCCGTACTCAGAAATTTTATATGAAAAGGTTTAGTTTTACATCATAAAAACTAAACCTCTTCATATGAAATTTCTATCAGGGTCATATATATATACATATACATACATACATTGATGTCTGACATTAACAAGAAGTATGATTAAAAAGAGACCAGATTTTAAATCAGTTAATTCCTCCATTATTATTAGATCTATTGTCAAGTGTGTTAGATAGAGGGCGTTGTTTAATAAGTAATTTTTTTTTAAAGTGAAAATTATATTAAAACATAAATGAACAATAAATAAATTAATAAATGTTAAATGACAGATTTTTAATTGTTTTCTATTTTTCACACTAAAGTATTATTCACTATGAATTGCCCTGTTACTTTCAAATGCAAAATTAAAAAGAAGTGAATTAATTAATACACAAAGAGGACCAAAAGGAGTAAATGACATTTGCTATGTCAAGTTTGATTAAATAATTTTTTCTCTATGTAGTAGCCATAATATTAAGTTTATTACAATAAATCTGAATATGAAATAATTTCCTGTTAAGACAAAGATCTTGTGAGTTACATAAAAATACTAGATTTTAATTAATTAGTCTGGGAGCCACAATTAATTTTTCTAGCAAAAATTGATAGTGTTGCTATTACATTTAAGTGCAAAAAAGAGTATTTAAATGTGTAAAATTTGACAAATGAAGCTGGGGTATAAGTGCAGTATACAGTTTTCTTAAAATTAAATTAATTAAAATGTCTCAGGCTATAGCAGCTTAAGCATTCTAAATATTAGACTGAAACTCTACTTGATATATTTAAAAGAAGTTTGAATGATTTGTATTGCTATTTGCAGAGATCAAGCAATCATAAAACACTTAATTGTAACAGAATACATTGTCATACATATTGCTGTTAAATGAGACTAAATTAAATATTACTATTACAGTATATTTTCTTTGTATCGATAAAATAAAATAAACCTGTTATATATATATATATATATATACATATATATCTTTATCANTATATATATATATAAGAAGATTTTCCACAGCTCTTTTTATTTGAATACAACTCTGAGCTAACACTATTAAAATGTAAAATGATTAATGGAAATTATTTACTGTGAAATTGCAAATTAGTTGGATGAGAGGAGTATACCTGATTCACTAAATATGATAAGAAGCATTTTAATGATCTTGCAGGTAAATTTGATTCAAGTAGAATGAAAATCAACTTTAAATAATCATTATTTCATTATTTAATTGTTTCAAATATTAAAACAATTGTTCAAAAATATTTTATGTTAATTAATAGAATAGGAGCGTTACAAGTGGGTGTTAACCTAAAAGTTGATTCTTTATAAAGTGCATATTTTAGAAAACATTTTCATGTATTTTTGATTTTATTTCTTTTAAGTATTAATCAGCAAGTTCAAAGTATAAATCATGTTATTGTAAGTGTTTTGTATTTTTTTGCTAATAATAACTAATGCTTTTATATGTAGGTTGTTGACTGAAAATTTAACAGTCTGTTTCTTGAAATCTCTTTCTTAGTCTATTTTTTTATTATTTATGATATAGTTTATTAATAATTATTTGCTTGTCTTAAAATTTTTTATTTTTTATATATGNTACACACACATACTTTACTTATTGTTAAGTTTGATTCCATTGGTAACCCAAAAGTTTGTTTATGCAAACTATTGTTATAATCACTATGATTATTTATCTCATGCATTAATATTAATTTTCAGATTAGGTATAGAGAAAGAGTTACTATCCTCCGAGGGAATCATGAGTCCCGTCAAGTTACACAAGTATATGGATTCTATGATGAATGTTTGCGCAAGTATGGGAACGCGAATGTTTGGAGATTGTTTACTGATTTGTTTGACTATCTTCCACTGACTGCACTGGTCAATGGTCAGATATTCTGCCTCCATGGAGGACTGTCTCCATCTATAGATACATTGGATCATATCCGTGCTCTAGATCGCTTACAGGAGGTCCCACATGAGGTAACATTGTACATGACTATTATTTATATTTTTTATTGATAAGTCATTTACAAACAAATTATTACTTCTTACTAATGAGGATGCAAAATATATGAATGGAAAAGTATGTCAGCTTCCTGAAAAATTAGGAGAGATGAATAGGGGATTTTTTTTAAATTTGCTTGGAAGCTGTCTCGTAGAAATGATAAGCCCCATCATCACTGCAGAAATTCAATAAATGGAATAGTCAGTCTTTGGGGTCTTTGAAGAAAAAATTATTTTGACTTATATTCTAATAAAAAATTAGGTCTGCTTAAAGTCTGCATTAATGGAAATTTAATGGAAAATTTAAAATCATGTCATCGTTATTGTTAGTAATATAGCCATAATGTATAAAATTAAATTATTGAAAAATGTAATTTTATCACATGTATATTCCACAACATTTATATTAAAAAAATAAAATAAACTTAACTAGTCATGCAGAAGCATTGCTTCATTACAACAATTTAAGCTTTAGGGAAATATTATTCTGATTTTTTTTTCTTATAAATTGCCTCTTGAAGATACAAATAAAGTTATATTTAAGATAAATTAAATTGAAGTAAATAAAGGAACTAGGGTGAATTAATAAAAGTGTGCAGGTCATTCATTTAAGTCTACTTATTATTAATAGATTGTTTTAAGTCTGGATGGTGGATGGAGCAACTAACTGTAGTCAGTCGCAAACGACAGAAAGTTTGACCTCTGCAACAGTCTTACTTAAACTCAGTTTTCTTGAAAGGGTCAATAGATCCAGTTTAAAAAAAGAGATATTAAAGATTTGTATAAAATGACCACTTTGCTATCAAATATTTGTACATCTTTGACATAATATATAATTATTACTGAAAGTATAGTCCATCTACCATCATTAGCCATCTGCTAGCCAATGGCTTGATCTCATGCTGATACCATTCTATGGGATGGTTGTCTTAGAACTCTTAGACCGCAATTCCGACTTCCACAAAATTATCAAATTTTCCCTTGAAAAAAATGAGTCATAGATCAAAACAAGTATTTATCTGATGGTGTGAGGCCTGGACTATATGGTGGATGAGGCAGGAAATTGAATCAATGAAGTTTTATTTTTAACACCTGTTACACAATTTACTTGATAGGGTCCAATTTTTTTTAAACTTAATTTTATAAAAATGATTTTGTTTAATCATAATTGACATTATTTTGCCAATAAAAGTAACATTAACCTGTTTTTTTATGTACAACCCGTCAGGCGTCTTTTTTTTTTTTAAATAATAATCTTAACACTAATTTAAAATAATAACCAATATTCTAATATTATTTTTATTAAATGTTCATATTTTATCCAGTCATTGGATAAGAAATAATTGAAAACAATTTTCTAAACATAGACAGGAAATGTTAGGACAAGTAGAACTATATATCTTGGAAATCACACGCATCCCTGTTGTGTCCGAGTAATATTTACACCTCCTCCTCATTGTATTTTTCATTCTTGCATAGATGCTTTGGCGAATGAATATATATTGTTTGTTGTCTACACCCTTCATTTTTATTTTCTTCATTCAGCCTTGGTTTTTGATTTCTCAAACCTCTTTTGTTTGTTGATTCAACAAGTTCCCCAGAAAATTCTGAAAAAATTGCTAACTCATTCCCTTTGTCATTCCATTTGCTCACGCATTTCCCCTCATGACACAATAGAGATGGCACAAATAATCTAGCCTAATAATAATAATAATAATAATAATAATAATAATAATAATAA
>KZ808402.1:93566-107040 GCA_000696205.2 Oncopeltus fasciatus | reverse complement strand
ATATATGTATATGAATATTTTTTTTAATTAAGGAAAATATATTTACTAAATTATTAATGACTTATATGCTCAGGGTCCCATGTGTGATTTGCTGTGGTCTGACCCTGATGACAGAGGTGGCTGGGGTATTTCACCGAGAGGAGCTGGCTATACTTTTGGCCAGGATATCTCAGAAACCTTCAATCACTCTAATGGTCTCATGCTAGTTTCAAGGGCACATCAGCTTGTAATGGAAGGTTTCAATTGGTGAGTACCATATCCTTCATTTTATCTTTTGTTTTACCTAGTTCTTTGGATTGAGCAGTCTCATTTATAAACCTCTTAATCTATTTTTCCTCCTATTTTTTTTTTCCTCTGAAGAGTAAAATAGTACAAAACTCAACTTTTGATAAGCCCTAGTGAGTTGATGCAATTTATAACAGATTTACAGAATAGTACTCATTCTCACTCTCACTCTCTCTCTCTCCCTCTCTCCCTCTCCCCCCCTCTCACTCCCTCTATGTGCGCATGTGTGTAAGCTAAGCTTATATATATATATATTAATTTTTTTTATATATATATTGTGCTTTATCATAGTTCCTGCCAATTTCATTATTTGACAGTTCTAGTTCTTTGGTTTTCACTTAGTCAGTATTCTACTGTGCACTATCCAATTTCTTTATTGAAATTTCCATTAGGTTTCCTTTATATTTATTTCTTCAGTAAAACCTTAAAAAAACACCCTTGCTTTGTTGAAATTTTTTTACAAAACACACTTTATAAAAGTCAAGTTTAATGTTATAGAATGGTAAAAGTTAAAAAAATATAATTTTACATCTATCATGTTTCATAATGTTTTTTTGCAACAGTAACACAGCTTAATTTCCCCGTGGGAAATTTTTCACAATTTTTAATAGTAATATTTGGAGATTCACTCAACTATTTATTAAAATATTTCAACAATAACTATAAATGTTTGAACTTGAGACTGGCCCTAGAATCCTATTGGTTTACTTTAAATGAAGCCATTTTTTTAAGGGACATGCTGTTACATTTAGCCCACAGATAATATCAGCAGAAATAATATAAAAATAAATAATTTTAATTACTTTTTGAATGGTGAATACATTTGTATTTTAAGAGACAAAACCCTATGCTGTTTAGGCCCTAGCCTTCATCTAGAACAATGACTAATGTTATTTTAGAAAAACATGGTATTGATATTTATTATAATTCAGTCTTTGTACTATTTATCTATTTAATTAACTGATAACTCTATCAATGTCAGATAATGTAGTTTTTGTATTAATATGCTTCTTTAGCTAATTTTGAAGGAGTGTAGCTATTAACTATAATATATCATTTATTTAGTTTATAATTACTGTTGTAAATTAGCTGTTTTCTCAAGACAGATTTGATTTTAATTTTTTTTTTTTCAATATTAGCCCCTAATATAATTAACCTTTAAATAGAATGCAAATTTACATTTACTCATTAAAATAACTTAAAGTAAATTATCTGTTAATTAGCAAACTGAATATAGTATTACTGAACAAAAAACAGTAGCAGAGGAACTTTAAGCCTGCTTCTTTCAGCATTTTCCGCTAGGAAATCAAGCTATACTTGCTGTGAGTAAATTTTTTTACTCACACACACACACTTTAGAGTGTATACAATGCATATATACATAATTTGGCTTCTTTTTTCAAACTGTTGGTGAATTAATAATGGCTAAAATCAGTAATATATTAGCCTTCAATAGTGTTATGTAAAAAAAATCAGGCCATTAAATTTGATATTTAGGCATTTCATTGTCTACTCTTGAAAAAAACTCATTTTGTTGAAATCTAATGAGGAAAAAAAATTATTTTAGAATTATTTAAAATTTATTTATTTGTCATATCTTTGTTGACATTTGAGTTGGGAAAAAGTTTATAAAGAGTTTATAATTAGTGCAAAATATAATTTTATAACATTTATAGTCTATAAAATTAAAATTAAAGTGCATATTAAGAAAGATATTTAAGATGAAATTTGGGCTGTCAAGCGAAACCTCTAATTTATAAAAACGAAATTGGTGTTTAGGCTTTCCCAAATTTTGTTTAAGCTCTTGAAATTATTAATTTTTAGTTGAAATCGAGTAAGAATAAGAGATAGTTAAGAGGGAGACCAAAATTTATAATCTTAATATCTTCGTTGTTATTTGAATTACAAGTTTATATAATATAAAACGTGTGAAAGATACATTTCTGACACTCATGTTGATTATATGATGATATAATAATTGATCATGGTTAATCATGATAATGATTATACTTCTATGGTCTGTGATTGATACCTGAAGATCAGCGTTCAGGGGTGTCGACTCTGCATTTAGAGCTACGAAGCCCTTGTTTCCCCTGCAGTNCTAGTAATATGTATATATATATATGTATGTATATATGTACTTTTTCTTGGTCAGTTCTCACCTTCAGAGGAAGATGTCGACCTCATTGTGCAGTGTATATGCAATAAATTCACCTCTTAAGATCCCGAACCTTTCACCTACCCAACCACACAAAATACAAATGTCGGGAGTCCTAATTCTCCTGCTTGCTGCCTTTTTTTTAATATCTGGCATCATTTCAGCCTGACTTTTTTCTGTCCTTCTTGTCTTTTGGTCATAGGTTATTTAATATTTATGTATCTTAATGGTACTAAAATAAAAATATTCAGCAAGGAAAACAGAACACAAATAGTATTCATTTACACAACTTAAATCTATACGGGCATCAGAGTAGCTCATGGGATCCATTTAGGTCTCGCAAGATTGCGGAGACCCAAGATTGGCTCTGGGGGTTGGAATCCCGCCTAGGGCAAGCTTTTATCAATAAATAGAAGCTTGTCCTGGCAGCCTGTAGATGGCCCCTCTCTCCATGACCCTAAGTGGTTGAATGGGAGGCTAACACTTATTAAAATTAATTAAAATCTATACAATATAGATTTTTGTTATAACAGTTGTGCCAAAAAGTTACTCAAAATTTCCAGTCATCCTCTTTCCTTTTTAAAACTTTATTATTATTACCATTTTTTTTTTACATGTTTTTCAATTTTGCAGGTGTCATGAGCGTAATGTAGTTACAGTATTCTCAGCCCCCAATTACTGCTACCGGTCTGGAAACCAAGCTGCTATTATGGAGTTAGATGATAAACTCAATTATACTTTGTATGTAACAATTTTTTGTTGTTCATTTAAGAAATAGTGTTTCTAGATTTTTCTTTTTTTTCTCTGCAGGGACAATAGTGTGCTTTGGAGCATATTTTCCCAGTTTATATAATTATTTCTTAAATTGATTCAGTGTCAGGGTCAAATTTTTGTTTTGAGATTGTGAAATATTGAAAATTTATTACTATTAAACTATTATTTATTTATTACATTCTGTTAAATAAAAACATTTTGTAATTTGATCACAATGAAGTAAAAATGACATTTAATGTAGATCACATGAGGAGAGAAGGTGACCAATGACATCACTCTCAAATTATTTACAGACTATGTCCCCATGAGGTCACGGAGCCATCTTTGTTTGAGTCGATGGGGAGGGTAGTAGGGGTTGGAGTTGGAAGACATGGTCTGTGCTATTGGATGAGGACGATATGACAGTTTACTTTGGAAAAGGGTGGAGCGGGAAGATTGGTCATAAGTTCGTTTTCTATTGTAAGATTGGAGTTCTTATTCATGAGTCTGTATAGAAGTCCATATTACCGATTGAGTTCTTGTTTTTAATTTTAGTATGTTCTCCCCATGTAAGTCGTGAGTCAAGATGGAACCCAACATAACGAACGGAATTTGAATGTGGTCAAGGAATATTGTTAAATTTCACAATTTCAGGGAAGTTTTTTTCTGCAGTTAGAAATTAACTGAAATTAAATTTCTATCACTCTTCCAACTGTTGTAACCCCTTTATTTGCAAAATATTTGGCCACCACTCCAAAATTACCAGGCTTGAATAGTAAGCCGAGGTATTTATATGAACTCAAGTTTACCAATGTAGAGCTTTGGTAGTTTGGTTGCTGTTCCTTCTTTCCCAACTTGGATGACCTAGTATTACAACATTTGTTTTAATAGTGTTAGTTGTGAGGCTGTTTAATTCGCAGTATGTTTGAAATATGTTCATTAATTTTTGTGCTTCAGGTCAAGAGTCTGCAAATAATTACATGGGTGAAAAACTAATCCAAAATATATCCTAATCTCTTAAAATTAGTTCCAAAGCCACCTTCATCCTCTATGATGAACTTGTCAATCAAGGACTTTAGTTTACTAGGATACCTCTAGTGAATTATATTGATCTTAAATTTTATTTAAAAATTATCATTTTTAGTTCCTAATATCCTGATTGTTCTAATACTTGTCTTTTAAGTGGAGTTTATACCATTAAGTAACTTTCAAGGTTAATATAATCCAATACCTTTTGAAAATATTCAAATAAAGATTTTTTATGAATATCAATTATATTATAAAACATTAAGAGTTTATCCATATTAGAATGACCAGTATGAAAACTGTAAGCTCTTCAGGTATAATTTCATTTGTTTTACACCAGTCCATATTCTAAAATTTAATAGAGAAGTAAAAATCTTAGTTCATGTGCATTCCTCGGTATTTGCAAGATAGTTAATCAGATCATCATTTGCTCCTTTCTTGTGAAGTATGTCATGACAGACTTATACCTGGCAAAAAAAATATTTTCAGTTTTATAAACTTTGGTAAGCTAAAATGTTTGCTAAGCATGTTAAAATAATGTCCCTATTCTCGTGGCAGGTTTTAAAAACTTCGTAAGGAACCTGGTCAGATTCAGGAGATTTATATTAACCTTACAATGACTCATTTTTTAATGTAATCATACAAAGGGGGCCTAGGAGACCCCAAGTCATTTATTGCTGTTTCAAACCTTAAAGATAACACTACATAATCAGCCTATGTGAGTATTATATTACATTTTCATTTCATATACTGGAAAAACAATAAGATACTATTAAATGTGAAATAATTAATGAAAAAGGATAACAAATATTTTTAAGAGATAATAAAATATTTAATTTGTAGGTAAATTTGTTGATCATAAAGTTTTATGACTGAGTTATGGTGTAAACACTGTTGAGCACGAGTCTCTCTCTCCCCATCACCCTATTTGCCCTGACGAAGGCCTGAAATTCAGGGCAAATTTTGGCTAAAATAAAAACTTTTTTGGTTACAAATTAATTTTTAATTCTTCATCTACCAAGACCAAATTCCTGATAATCCCTTCTTTATATAATATATTTATTTCAAAATTTGTTTAACAGTAGTTAAGAACACGTTATTTTTATAATTATTATAATTTTCAAATAATAAGACAATAGATATAAGGGTGCACTAATTAATGTCTACATTGAAAAACAATAATTTTTTTTGTCACTACTGACTAATAAACTCAGTGACAGCAAACCAAAGGTCTGATAATTCGTGTTATCAGTATTAATAGTTTGATTATTCGTGTTATCGGAGGGAAGGCAGGGCTTTTAAATGAAAAGACAGCAAAACTTTGGCCGTACAATATATTTTTTGGGAGTATTTTATGGACTTAATATAAAATATAAGAATTAACTTAAAAAGGAAAAAAAGTAATGCTATTGATGCAGTGGGGCCACAGAGAGTCTAAGACAGATATTGAATGACTGCTATTAATACACTATGGCTTCAGAGACCCCATAGAAGCTTACCAGCTAGAACTGGAAACCAGGCTGATTCAAAAAATCGTTCCAATACCTCTGTTAACTTGTAGGAGCTTTTTACATAGGGTTAGAAAAAATTATTGTGTAAAGACTGTACTCCCTTAGGCACATTTCGAGGCACCAGACATTAATTGAATTAGGAATACATAACAGCAGTGGGGTCTATTTGTCCCAAGTTCTGTACTAGGGTTTATATTTTGTCTGACAATAAAATCTTCAATTCTTCAAAAGTCTTAGCTGCATTTAAATGCATATAAAGATTAGAAAAATAGATGTTTTGACTGACTTGGCTGGGTAAATTATGTTAATGAAATAATTACACTGGGAAAAAATTTGAAACTCAATTTCTGTTGATTTAGATTTTTTAGCTGTTTTCTATAGAATTAGGCATGCTGGTTTCAAAACTGTTTATAGTTTTCTTCTATTACGTCACGTTCGGTTTCTATGTGGGTGGGGCGCATGCTGATTGTTTAGACCTGACTGTTTAGTTACGTCTGTTATACTGTGGTGAAACGTTGTGTGTCGGTAAGCAGTATTTAGTATTTCGTTAGGGAAGTTTACAGAACTATATAGTGTGTTTGAACGGAATCGTTTCCTTATGGCTACCTCTGCTCCTACACGAAAGTGCGAAAACAGCCCCAATTCATTTTGTTATATATGTGGCAGTTTTAACATTCCCAGTCAAAGGACTAACATAAGTACATTTATTTACCGTTTCTTCTTCCGGGTTGGACCGTGTCAAATTGGTGTTATTTGCCGAGCTTTCGCACATCATGTGATGGCTTCTTCAGGGCCGAAAAGAGAATGAGAGTTGTAAAAGAGGGATTTTTAAATTCCAGGTGGTCTTTACCTGGATTTTAAAAATCTCTCTTTTACAACTCTCATTCTCTTTTCAGCCCTGAAGAAGCCATCACATGATGTGCGAAAGCTCGGCAAATAACACCAATTTGACACGGTCCAACCCGGAAGAAGAAACAGTAAATACTTCTGACGACCGTCGAAGCCTACGTGAACATCTATTGCTAATATTTAAAAAAAAAAATTATTAAATAGAAATGCTATTTTGTCCTATGGTGCTAAATAAACACTATTGTTAAACTCCAAAGTACATTTGTCTGACAAGTATATTTTGCCTATTTTAAAGTGAAACTTGGTGATCAAGATAAAGCCTGGGTACTTCATAAAGTGTGTAAACAGTGTGTTGAGGGTTTATGGGTGTGGACCAAGGCAACATGTGCTAAGCTTCCATTTGGTATATCTATGATTTGGTGCGAGCCCAAAGATTATTCAAGTAATTGTTACTTTTGTTTAGTGAAAACATCGGGATATAGCAAGAAAAACAAATGTAAAATAGAGTATCCTAGTTTACTGACAGCTATACGCCCAGTACCGCATTCAACCAAAGTCCCCATGCCAGTTTTCAATGAATTTCTCTCTTTGGAAGAAGGAGAATACAGATATGGGGCAGATGATAGCGACTCTAGAAGATTTCGACATTGAAGATGACTCCTTATGTAAGGGATTTCAACAACAAGAGATAAATGATTTCGTACAAGATTTGTGACTATCCAAAAAAGCTTCAGAGCTCTTTGAATCATGACTCAATGAGAAAAACTTGCTTGAAAAGGGAGCCAAAGTATCCTATTTTCGAACACGAGAAAGGGCATTTCTGCAATACTTTCAATGGGATAATGGATTTGTGTTTTGCCATAATAAGTGGTTTAATGGAAGAATTGGGAATTTCAAACTATAACTGACTGGCGACTGTTTATAGATAGCTCAAGGCGCAGCTTGAAGTGTGTTCTCCACAATGGAAATTTATTTGGTTCAGTTCCAATTGGCCATTCAGTTTGTTTACGTGAAGAATATGACACCATAAAGAAAGTCATTGATCTGTTGCAATATCACATGCGCCAATGGATCATTTGTGTTAACCTTAAAATGCTCTGCTTCCTACTTGGTCAATAACATGGATACACAAAGTATCCCTGCTTTTTGTGTAAGTGGGACAGCAGAGCTCGTGCGCAACATTGGGTGCAGTCTAATTGGCCGCCAAGACCGGACCTGAGACCAGGTGATCCAAACATTGTGCACCAGCCACTTGTTGACAGAAAGAACATTATATTTCCACCTCTGCAAATAAAATTTGGTCTCATGAAGCAATTCGTTAAAGCTTTGCAAACTGAAGGAGACTGTTTCAAGTATCTCATGTCGAAATTTCTTAGCCTCTCATTTAAAAAGATAAAGGCGGGTGTTTTAGATAGTCCACAGATTCGACAGCTTCTTGCAGACGAACATGTCAGAAATTTAAAAGAATGCATGGTTAGCATTCAAAAACAATGTTAAAGACTTTCTTGGAAATACACGAGCATTGAATTACTCCGAAATTGTCCAGCAACTCTTGGAAAGCTTCCAAATGCTAGGTTGCAACATGAGCATTAAATTGTATTTTTGACACAGCCACCTTGCTAATTTCCCATACAATCTTGGTGCAGTGAGTGATGAGCAGGGTGAGCGTTTCCATCGAGATTTGAGGATCATGGAAGCAAGGTATCAAGGTAGATGGGACGTACATATGATGGCTGACTATTGTTGGAGCATCAAGCGTGAATGTACACAAATTGAGCACTCCAGAAAAAGCTACAAACACTAATTTTTATCATAATATTTAAGTACTGTTCATTAATTAAACAATTTTATATGTATGAACTCGATTTAACTTACATTAAAAGTTTTGTAAACTGCGTATTTGGTACGTTTTTACTTTATGTTATTTTGAATGCTTATTTTTTATTATTTCTGAGGATATCCTGTAGTTTAAAAAGTTGACTTGATAGACATAATCTGAGGTTATTCTCAGATTCAGATGCCAAGAATTAGTGAAAAAACAGTGTCAGATCTAACTCAACAAAAAGTGTGTTCCTCAGTGTTATATCTCATTCAATGATGGTTGTTAGCTTGCTCGGGCTTAAGCTCTTCACAGTTAGCCAAACTTTCTTTTCTTTCCTTTTGTTTTAGAAATCATGGATGGTAGAGTGGGTGCAAACAAATATATCCATATATATCTGGTCAGTATATATATATATATATATATATATTACTCATTATCGGCATTAGTCTAATTTCAATAATAGTTTTTAGATTTAGATGACCAACCAGAAAGAATAAGTNATTATATCACATTTTTTAGCATAATTAGAGAGAGAGAGAGAGAGAGAGAGAGAGAGAGAGAGTAAAACCTCCATTTATCAAATTTCAAGGTTCCAGTAAAAAAAAATTCGATATATAGAAATTTTGATGTATGGAAACTCATGAATGTATGTACATTTTTAGTTGACAAGGTTAATTTTTGTCACATTGATAAGGTTTTTGCACCTTATCAACATGATAATAAAGGAACAGAGGGATGTGGTGTTGTATGTGAAACTAATATACAAATTTGGTTCATATTATTTTTAAAAAATGAAATACAACAAATGAATGTGAATGAATATGAACGTACAAATGGTATAGTAATGTTTAATTAGAAATTTACTAACATAGGTACATAATAAAAATTTCATTACCTCAAAGAGTTACACATTCTTAAAGTAAGATCTTATGTCTGTTTGTACTATAAATTTAGATGCTTCATCGTAAAAATGTTTGCACTTATTTAGCCCGTAAAATATCTCATCTGGAAAATGATCTATGAACTGTAAGCCCCGACGAATAGTATCAAAAGCTGACAATATTTTGTGTTTTGATGGTATTGCACTCTTCGAGTTGATCATCAGTTTCCTCTTCCGTTTGCTCACTATGAACAGAGGCTAAAATGTCATCGTCAGTAGGGTATTCGGCTACAACAACATTATCGTCAATCTGATGGAATTGAACGTGTTCAACCTTACTGCCAATATAGTTTTTCTCTTGCAAATGTTGCCAACTTGTGTGTACGTCATTCATCACATCATCCTCTTCTACACTAGTTTTGTGTTTCAGAAAAGCCGGCCTTTAAAAACAAAATTTTTTATAGTAGTGGCAGTAACATTATTCTGCAAAATCTTTGCAAGCTCTGCTATGCTTGTTTCCAGATCTATAGCGGTTGAAGGAGGTTTTTCAGTCTACAGGGCCCATAATATTCTTCTCAAAATCCTCTTTCTCTAGTGAACTTTTAAATTCTTAATTATACCCTGGTCTATATTTTTGAGGTAGTGTTTGGTGGCAGGACAATTTTGACGACACATTAGGATGAACTGGACAATTGTCAATAATCATTACAATTTTTCTTCTCTGTTTTTTTATTTTTTTGTTTAAGATTGATAACCACTCTTCAAAAATGTCACCAGTCATCCAGGCTTTCTTATTAAAACTGTAATCGACTTCTAAGGATTTAACTCCTTTGAAGCACCTAAGATTTTTACTTTGCCCTATTACGAATAACCTTAGTTTTTCTTTGCCTGTCATATTTGCACCAACTAAAAGTGTCACTCTCTCTTTACTGCTTTTACCGCCGTGGCAATCATCATTCATGAAAGTTAGTATTTTGTTTGGAAACATTTATAAAAAAGGCCAGTCTTCGTCAACATTAAAGATGTCCTCTGGACTATACTCTGCTAAGATTTATCTTAAAACTGTTTCCTTCCATTGAATGCAATCATTTTTATTGACACTTGCACTTTTCCCAGAAATCACTTTTTTCTGTTAGGCTATGCCACTTCTTAAATTTGTCAAGCCAACCTGTGCTGGCTTGGAAATCATTTTGACCTAACTGCTTAGCATATTTCAAGGCCTTTTCTTTTAAGAGGGGTCCCGAGATAGGCATGTTTTTGTCACGCACTAATTTAATCCATTTTAGTTGAGCTTGGTCAATCTTATTTTATTGGCATTTTTTAGAGCGCTTCCTTTCAGCCCCAACAAAATCATCTGATTTAGACTCACTTTCACGGTTTTTCAAAATCATAGATATGGTAGAAGTTGGAATGCTCTACTTTTGAGCAAGATCTTTATTCCTCATTCCATTGTCAGCATCCTTTAAAAGGTCAAGCTTTTCTGCAATAGACAATGACTTACGTTTTACCATTGCACCCTTTATGACAGACGAAGAGACGCACTAATAAACTGACGTCCGTTCTGGCAAAAGGCAGAATAGATTATCGGACTGACAATAATAAATTGACAAGCTGGCGAACAGCGAAACGGCTCAAGCAGAGGGAGGTTACAGACTGAGGTGACAGCTCGACTGGAGGGAATCTGTGATTTACTGAATACCCTTTGATTCACAACATGACCTGTGATTAAAAATTCCGGCAGGTTGTTTACATATAAACCACCATTTTTTTTTTTCGGTAGAGCTGTTTGCTCGCACTATTTCACTAGGTCAAAAAATGTTCGATATATAGAATATTATTTTTTCGATATAAAGAAACAGTTTTTCTATATAATGAGTTAGGGGATTTAAAGAAAATTTGATATATGGGGATTTTCGATATATAGAAGTTCGATGTAGAGAAGTTCTACTGTATGTTTTGTAAATAAGAACAGGTGGGATAAAGAGTGTAATGAAAACACAAGAAGAAAAATTTTACTCTTAGTAATTTTTTCTTTTCGTGTGTTCACTACACTNTACATATATATATATATATATATGGAAACTGAAAACTAGATACAAAGAACACATCCGCTCATACTAACTGAACAAAGGCGACTGCGATTATGCAAACCATTTATACCACAATAGATATGACTCCTCTGTTATACAGACTGACATAATATAAAATTATTACATAGAAACTCACAAAATTACATCAGGCTATACTATCATTAACAAGTTACTAAAAACCCACTTAGCTGCCATATTAAGGTAATCACAGTGAACTTCGGATGAAACAGCAAAAACAAACATTTAAAAAACCTCACTGATTATCTTGCCAGAAGGTCTAGGACAGAATAACCTATATAATCAAGTATTATTTTTATAAATTTATACGTAAATAAAGTTAAATAACTCATTTAAGTAGCAGTATGAAGGAGAAGATGAAAGAATAGGACCCCTGCTACCTGATGAATTCAATGGCCTGGGAAACCTGGTCGTCCATGAATTAACATAATATAAAGAAACTAAAATAAATTTGTTCGATCTAAAGATTGCTCTCCCCTGCTGAAAAGGCTAGCTATTAGGACATGGAATAGAGCCATTGAAGATAGATTCCTGTAGTTACAGTAATAAAAGATATATTGGATACCAACTAAGTCATTTATTTCTATGCTAATGTAAAATCCTTGAATAAATATGAGTTTTTTAAAATCAAGTAGAGTATAAAAATACTAATATTTTTTCTCTCCAACTATATGAATAGATATTAAAAACAAATTTAACTCTGATATTTTCCTCCCTCTTAATTAAAAAAAATTGCAACACTTATTGTTAATTTAAGAGCATTATATTGTTTTTAATAAGCTGTATGATAATAATATATTACATTTTGTCTATGTGGTAAATAAATTTCAAGGTTAAGAATGACACCAGTCTCATATCACAAGGTAAAAATTGTTTGGCCTATTCTAAATCAGGCCCTAAGCTTATAATTTTGCCCACACTTTGACACTTAATATTGTTCGTGCTATGGCTCCAATATATTTTTTTTTCTAAAAGTGTTTTCAAATTGCTCAATCTTTTGGTTAAAATCATACAAGAATAAATCAAAATTGAAATTCAAGCAAACCTTTCATTTATTTATTATTATTATTTTTTTTTTTTAATGAAATCGCCCATATATAATAATATTTTTTCTTCCCAATTTTCTCATTTAAATTAAGTGTTTTCCATCATTAAAGGTCATTAATGAAGATGAATATTGATCATTATTCTATTGATACTTATGGTTAATGTATCTGATTTCAGCTTGCAGTTTGATCCATCACCAAGGAAAGCTGAACCACATATAAGCAGGAGGACTCCAGATTACTTCCTGTAAACTAATTTTTAAGTATCTGTACAATTCTTCCTAAGCAGTCTTCATTCCTTATTCTATGAAAAGCCATGCAAGGGAAATTAAAAGTTTTAGTCTGCTAAAATAAATTAGGTCCATTAATTGTAAATATCGGGTTGAGTTTTCAAGTTTTATTAAGAAGGCTTTTTATTTTTAACTTTGTAGATGATTGAAGAATATAAACAAGTTGGGAGTTCACAGTTTTCCTGTAAGCTAATAATACTTTTAGAAATAATTACTTATTAAAAACTAAAGTTAAACCTCATAAATCATTGATTTAAAGAAAGAAAGATAAATTACATTTTCCCCACTTTAAAAAAAATGGTTTTAACTATAATGACTAGTTTAAAAACAAACAAACAATTACTTAAAATATGTTTAAAACTAGTGTGATCTAATGAGAAAATTTGCTGAAGACACATCAATCCTAATTAATTATTATAGACACATGTTAGGCTAAATGGAAGCACATAATGAGATTAGTAAAGGATTAAATTTTAGGCAGGTATTTAATTTACAAAATGAATCTGTATTAAGTATAATCAATAAAGAATAATATTAACATTTCATTGAAGGTTTATTTATTTTAATATATTTTTATGCAACTAAAGATATATTTTTTTTGTTTTTGTATACAAATATATATAGATAAACTACAAATTGTAATTTGAGAAAACTAAAGTTAAATTTTGTTTTGCTTTTGCATATTTCTATTTTATTTATTTATTTGTTTATAAAAGTTAATATTAATTGTTATAATAATATTTATT
>KZ808402.1:42927-57147 GCA_000696205.2 Oncopeltus fasciatus | reverse complement strand
ATCTCCTTCCTGCCATACCGGCCAGGAAAGCAGGAGATCCAGGTTCGAGCTCTGGCTGGGACAGATAGATTTTTTTTATTCTATTCCCTCTCATTAATTGTTTAAAATTTACGTGGGATAATAAACCACAACTAAATTAATATTTATAAAGTTTAATAAGTATTGTTTTTATTTAGTTACATAACATCGATTACGAGTTTCAAAATATTTTCCTCCCAGCAGGCACGTAATACTTGTTTACTATTGCACTATATGACCTTACCATAAATTTTGTGTGGAACCTGTTTGTCAGACTAGGCAGATGGTTGTGTGTTGCCACTCAATAAAATAAATGACAGGTAGTATGAGTTTTTCAATAATGAACGTAATATTATTTATGATTCATAAAAGAACAAACATTCAGCATTTACGAACAAAAATAAGCGTTTACGAGATAAACATACTGAAAAAGATATTTATGAATGTAACTACTAATGTTGAGCGAGCTTTATCCTGAGCAATTTGTTCCACCTGAAAGTAATTGCACACTCATTGTTCTCTTTACTAAAATTAATACTAAAATTAATCATTTACTCCTATCCATGCTCATCTTTGACATGTTAGATTGGAAATATGCTTTGTTCACGCAGCTTCTACCTGGAAAATGTCTTTTAAATAGGTTTGATCGGTTTTTCCAAGATTTCAATTGGAAGTAGGTAGGGAAGTATTAATTTTTTTAATTACTTATTTAAGAAAATTCTGAGTTAAATATTAATAACATTTAAATTTAGAAGTTAAGATGAAGAATTGACACGAGAATATTTCGAATGAACAGATTGTTTTGAGGATTGGACAGATGTGGCTCTTCGACAATCCTTCTAGAAGTGAGGACAATTTTAGGAGTAAATTTGAAACGTAATGAGTGATGAATATGGAATAGATTACTCGTGGCGTCAATTTGATGAGGAATCCTATAGAGGTTAGGAAGCTTTACTCTTTTGTTGGTTCAGTTTATTGCCAACCAGCTATTGTTTTAGTAAATTTACTGCAAATAATCAAGCTATTCACGTTGGTAGTATATTTTTTTCTTCATTAGAATATAAATTAAACATTTGTTATATTCTAAGAAAAAAAAAGTTGCAAAAAAGTAGGCTTAAAATTTGGAGTCAGTCATGATTTAGTTACAGTAGAGCAGGAGTCTTTCTCCTCCCATCATCCCATTTGCCCTGATGAAGGCTTCAAATTTAGGCCAAAACGTTGGCGAAAATAAAAATAACTTTTTTATTTACAAGTCAGTTTTTAATTCTTCAGCTCCCAAGACCGAATACCTAACTAACCTCTTATCATAAAAAATTTTTTATTTTTAGGAGTTGCGTAAACACATTTCCCATGTTTCATTGAAGGTGGGCATAGAAAAGAGTAAATTCTTATAAAGTCATATCTTATAAGGTGATTAGATCTTACATGCTGGAGAAAGTAATGAGAGCAAAAGGTATCGTCGGACAGAATCGAGAGGTTCGGGAGAGAAGTGTGGAGCTAAAATTCGCAGGTACATTCTTATATATCTTCTTAAATTAGAGTTTCTCGTAAAATAGTTAAGTAATTTTATTGTACAACTATAATATTCTACAAACTTTGTCGTAGCTAATTATGAGGAAGATCAAAGCGAGTCATATGCTCCCAATGTCTTTTCATAAATGAGCAACTCAGAAATTAATAACTATTTTGTAAACTTACTCTCGTGATTTGTATTATTAATGAAACAATTTAAAAAAATTGAAGCCCTAAGGCTGAAAAAAACCTCACCAAATGTGGTTCTCAATAGTAAAAAGAACTGAGGAGGCCGGCCGCTAAACCCACCTAATTACCATTATTAGATGATTTTAGTTGGGGTTCGTTCAAGGTACTTCCAAAAGAAATACAAAATATATTTATTTATTTATTGCTTCTGCAATGTAAGATCTTTAGGAATTTTCGAAAAGTTGGGTCATTGTACCTAAGTGAATTACTTGATTTCCTTGCAATAAATCTGCTAAAAAGTTATTGATTAGAAAGTGTTCTGTTGATTGAAGTTGTGACACAACAGATTTTTTTTTAATCGGTGAAGTTCAAAATCCCGGGCTCTGAGAAATTTTAAACACTGTATCGAAGATGTTGATGTGATTCGTTCACACAAAATTCGTGTGACAAATTCTCTCGTTTACTAAATTCTCTTTCGGCCGCATACTCTCCATTCCCATTGATGGCGTCTTTCCTGGCTTTCAAGAGATTCTTAAGCTCCCTAAATTGGCAATCTTGCTTTGTTATGATCACTCTACTCCAGGGCAGGAGATTCAGAAACCATTTCGACCACTAACGCTGTATCTTCTATTTTCTCCAATATTTTCTGTTGAGATAACTTTCAGACGAGTGTGCTCTTAAGAGGCGTATTATTCTCAAAGAAAGTGTTTACTATCCGAAGGACAATTGGAGGAGATGTTACAAGGAGGTTANATATATATATATGGGAAATGTGCTTAGATTTCACCAGCTTCTTTTTTTTTTGTCTATTCCTTTTGTACATATAACCACATTTTTGTTTTTGATAATAGTAAATAATAATAAAAAAAAATCTACTTGAACCAGAAAAATGAATAAATAATCAGTATACGGCTAAGAATGAAATTTATTTAGCTCATCCTAAAGAAATTCTCGCTGATAACCTGAAGGGAATAGTGACACAAGCAGACTCGGTTCAAGGAGACCACAGGGACAATGCGCGACCTCCTGAGTCTCGCCGTTATCAGTAGGTCCAGATCCGGCTTGATAAGATGTACACCAGGTATACATTCATTGCCTTCAACCATATCATTTAAGAGCCATCTTCCAAGTATGGTGGAACTGGGATATTATCTCAGCGAGGAACGATATCGACTTAAAAGTGTTTTTTCGATCCTGCGCATTTTCGTGCGATGAAACTCAAGACAAATTTGAAATTTGAAATGTGAACTTAGGGACAGGACGTTCTCTCTCATCTTCATGATAGCCCTGAAGATTGCTTACAATGTAAGCCGAAACGTTGGCAGATAATCCTTTATTAAAAAATACATTTTTTAAATTTGTGTTTTTTGGATCTACCTTGACCGAACCCCAACTAAAATCATCTAAGAAAAGATCAAGACAAATTTGTTTCGTGAACAGTCAGAAGTTTGGCCTGAACTATACATTTCAATTTAACATTCTAACTGACACAAGCAGTATTTTTCTCAACGATAATTTACATAGAGCCTTTCAATAAAAACACAAGTGGGAGTGGGGATATCCTTCAGGTTAAAGATACATTGAAAATCTTATGTGGGCTATAGCTATAATGGGCAAAATATTTAAATTATTAGAATGAATCTCAACGGTATATAAATGATTTGGATTGCTATTAATCGAAATCTAAATATCAGGAGTGGGGGTTTGTTGAATAGCTTTCATTCATTATTACAATTCGGTTGTTCTTTCTAGGTTCTATTAGGCAGCACTATCGGACGAATCAGTAAATCGCATAATTAGAATGTGTAAGTTAACCTGAATAAAAATTATCCAAATTTAAAGCGGCTCTAATTCTCATTTAAATGAAACGAAACTCGTACCTTAGTACGATTAGGAAAATTTATAACTGTGAAATTGCTAATTTGGTTGTATTATTGCTGGTTTATAAATGTATTTGAACGGAATAAAAATTGATATACAGTATTGGAATAATTATTTAAAAATATATTTTGATTATTAGTGAAATAGAAGAATTGAGAGTGGGGGTAAACCTCTAACCCAGTCTTTGGTAAATAACTTTTTGAAATGACCTAAAATTGAATTCCAAGGTTTAGCAGTTATGATTGCTGGAGCTCTGTAAATTCAATTACTTATGTTAATATTATTTAAAATGTTGAAACTAAAATCAATGAAAATTCTTTAATGAATATTTAAAGTAGCTAAGACAATTTAATTGCTAAAGAATAGATAAAAAATAATTTATAAACTTATAATTAGTTCAAATACAAGTAAATAGTTCTGTTACGAAACTTAACTGAATAAAATCCCCAAATTTCATTAAAAAATTGCAATAATTAATAGTAATTAATAAATGATTAATAATTTATACTTATAAACATCTACTGCAAAACCAGGCAAAAATATACGCACAAATACATACACTGAAAAGGTTTGTAGTGTTATAATTAGGAAGGAATTTATGTATGTATAGAGATATGTATATAGATGTATTATCTAATAGTCTCGTCTTTTACCAAATTAAATAGATAATTTCTTATGAAATATCAACCACAAAATACTTAATTAATTATCTATTTAATTTGGTAAAAGACGAGACTATTGAAACCGATTGACTATTTGACAGACCCTACATAGATATACTGAAAATATTCTTTTAAAATATCACACACACTCATAATTATCTATAGATTTATCCATTTTGAAATAAAAGGACCGAATTCAGCATTTATCTAAACAGCCAGGTTATTTAAGTAATTTAATGTTATCAGCCAACAATGTGGGTGTAGGGAAGGGCAGTAGGAAAATTTAGAATAACGTTTACTGAAATATGTACAATTTCAAGATGATTTTAGTTGGGGTTCGGTCAAGGTTGATCCAAAAGACACAAATTTGAAAAATGTATTTTTTAATAAAGGATTATCTGCCAACGTTTCGGCTTACATTGTAAGCCATCTTCAGGGCTATCATGAAGATGAGAGAGGACGTCCTGTCTCTATGTTCACATTTCCATGACTCTACCTTGACCGAACCCCAACTAAAATCATCTTAGAATAATATCTACGGTCAACAAACTCTCCTTTTGTATGTACAATTTCAGTTCAATAGTTAAAACCTATGGTTTAACATTCTTTAAAATTTTTTACTATTTTTATTTTTTAATATCATGATTGATATTTAAGAATGTATGTCAGATATTTCAGCTGTGTTTACCACTCTCTGCCGTTTAGCCATAGTGAACTTTCTTTCCTGCCCGTTGCCCGTCCTGTTCGAATTATAAATCATTCCATTATATTCGATATGCCAATGACAGTGAATAAATCACTCAAGGCAAGCAAGCCTGCTTGGTTTACGCAGTTCTTGCGTGCCGGACCTCTTCACCTCGGTCTGAAATTGCGTTTGAACTACTTACCTGGAATCATCATGGTGGTGATGGTGACCGATTGAGATCTGCTGGAAGACTGGTAGGCCCCGGTGACCCGCGCAATTGGCAATGGACACGGCTAATAAGACAGCCTTCCCTCTCCTTCGGGTCACACGCCGCTACGTGAAGAAATATTCAGGTGGAAGACCTATATCTATTTCTGTCATGATAGATGTTGGATTCCTCAGCATGTAACCAATATTAGCAAATTTCCTTCAGGGAAACGAAACAGATGTACGAACGGTCGTATATAGTGGTTTTAAGTCGTAGTAATATGGCACAACTTTTGATTTTTTTTTTTTTTTTTAATTTCCAAATTAAACCCACACACACAGAAAACCAGTCCCGTAACAGGCCATACAGGAAATACATATTAAGGATGTATTTATTCTCGACCCACAGACACTAGAGAAGTGTGGGTTGATTCTGGCCACGAATGGTTCCCAATTAGGGCTGAATGTTCCTTAGGAGCACACCAGGAATCCTCTGGGTCATTACAAAAAAAAAAAAAAAAAAAAAAAAAAAAAAAAAATAAATAAATGCACTGTGAGCGTTGAACCTGGGACTTCCTTAACTTTTGGGTTAACCACCAGACCTCCGTGCTCCTTCCCACCTAAATAGATTTATATATTTTTAGATGTCTTAAGATTGAAAGCAACCAAGTAATTGTAATTTTTATAAAAAGAACACCGAATTATTTAAAATTCATCTTCATCGATTATTAATTTTTAGAAGGAATACAATATAATAAATAAAGATTAATATTAAAATATAACTAACTAATATTAATGGGAAAAAAACAAGATAGAATAGTGCGAAAAACCCATTTAAGTCATCCTTACTGGAACGAAACCAACAATGTGTATCTGCTTGCCATCGATCGCCTGGACCTCATCATTAATTCCTACCAAAGTTTGCACATATGCCAATTACTAAAATACTAGAAAACTTCATTATTAGGGAAAATTAAGAAAGGATTACACAATTACCAAATTGAACAAGCATCATTCGGTGGGCTATCTGGTCTTTGTTGATTAGGTCTTTGATTTATTGTCAAGTTTGCTTTCATTGCCTTATTCCGACGTTAAAGGACTTTCTAGTTGAGCCTCCATGGGGTAACGGTCGAATGACACTCACGTTGGATGTACAACAAGGAATCCAGAATATGACTAGCCAATGAAATTCGTTGATGCTTGTCCAGTATTCTAAATTATTTTCAATATGAAAGAAAATGTACCAGTTTCCCCACTGGGCCTCTGTAGCCTACAGCGTAAGTGGTTTTTGAATTTGCACAAAGAAGAAAATAGTGTCCATAGAATCTATCTTTTACTAAAAACAATATCAGTTTAATTATCTACACTCACACACACACACTAAGCCAGTGGTAAATTGGTCAAAGGAATTGGTGCTAAGGGACCTTCAAACTCATATATGTTGCCTAGAAGGTCAGTCATTGTGTCACAAAGGAATCTTGCAGGTCTACGACAAACATTTGTAAAATAGCGAGCAAAATGCAACAAGTAATACACAGACTGTAGCCAAGGAACCCAATAGGACTGACAGTCAAGTGAAAAATTTCCTATATGCTTCCCATTTTCTTAGCCTGGAAAAAAAAACAAAAAAAATCTGCTGATGATGTCGAAAAAATATGGTTGATTTATTGAGAACTTCAGGAGATCAGGAATTTGAAACCAAAGCACAAATAATGGAACTTTTAGGTAGTCAATAAAGTGATTATTATTAGGAAGTAGAAATATTTTTAGAAGTATCTATTTAGTGATTTTTAATTAATATAATTTTCAAATTTTATATTTTCTTTATATTAAAGAAAATTTTTTGCCAAGGTGGGATTTGAGGTCACATGTAACAACAGTTGATTTTACCACTGCTCACTGCACTATGTGAGCTGTCAACACATGGACTTAAAAATTCGTTATAGAAGCCTTACCTATCAACTTGCCACTTATTATATTGTTATAAATTACTCTAAAAGTTCACAAACTTAGTAAACAATCGTACACAAAAAACTCAGGTTCGATAAACAGCGCGGTTATTACGCCCTGACTACATATATGTTAACATGTATGTTATCATTATAAATTTCTTGATATTACTTTGTCTTCTTTATAATATCTAACTTGGTACTGTCCATATTGTATTGAATATTTAGTCTAAAACACTCCTCAATGTAGTACTATAACAAGTTATCATTAGTGAACTTATCTTTTCTTTTATTAATTAAACTTAAAATACATATATATATATAGGTTATTTAAGTAATTTAATGNTATTTTTTTAATGAAGGATTATCTGCCAACGTTTCGGCTTACATTGTAAGCCATCTTCAGGGCTATCATGAAGATGAGAGAGGACGTCCTGTCTCTATGTTCACATTTCCATGACTCTACCTTGACCGAACCCCAACTAAAATCATCTTAGAATAATATCTACGGTCAACAAACTCTCCTTTTGTATGTACAATTTCAGTTCAATAGTTAAAACCTATGGTTTAACATTCTTTAAAATTTTTTACTATTTTTATTTTTTAATATCATGATTGATATTTAAGAATGTATGTCAGATATTTCAGCTGTGTTTACCACTCTCTGCCGTTTAGCCATAGTGAACTTTCTTTCCTGCCCGTTGCCCGTCCTGTTCGAATTATAAATCATTCCATTATATTCGATATGCCAATGACAGTGAATAAATCACTCAAGGCAAGCAAGCCTGCTTGGTTTACGCAGTTCTTGCGTGCCGGACCTCTTCACCTCGGTCTGAAATTGCGTTTGAACTACTTACCTGGAATCATCATGGTGGTGATGGTGACCGATTGAGATCTGCTGGAAGACTGGTAGGCCCCGGTGACCCGCGCAATTGGCAATGGACACGGCTAATAAGACAGCCTTCCCTCTCCTTCGGGTCACACGCCGCTACGTGAAGAAATATTCAGGTGGAAGACCTATATCTATTTCTGTCATGATAGATGTTGGATTCCTCAGCATGTAACCAATATTAGCAAATTTCCTTCAGGGAAACGAAACAGATGTACGAACGGTCGTATATAGTGGTTTTAAGTCGTAGTAATATGGCACAACTTTTGATTTTTTTTTTTTTTTTTAATTTCCAAATTAAACCCACACACACAGAAAACCAGTCCCGTAACAGGCCATACAGGAAATACATATTAAGGATGTATTTATTCTCGACCCACAGACACTAGAGAAGTGTGGGTTGATTCTGGCCACGAATGGTTCCCAATTAGGGCTGAATGTTCCTTAGGAGCACACCAGGAATCCTCTGGGTCATTACAAAAAAAAAAAAAAAAAAAAAAAAAAAACATATTAAGGGGGGGGGGGGGGGTAGAGTTGTTTTTTTTTTCTAGCTCCCTGTAGAATTCAAATTAATAATGAAATGTGAGATTACTTTACCACAATTATCATCTTGATTTAAAAGATGGATATTTTATGTTTGTGCTTTCACTGAAGTAACCCTTTCCAAGCTCAGATTTTGTACAACTATACAACTCTTTGCAGATTTTCGTAAAGAAATCAAAATAATCTACTATGCAATTTTTAAAATTTAGTTTCTGACATTTACCACATGTTTCTATTTAAGGGAAGCACAAAATACGGTTCGTAAAATTTTTCTAATAAATATATGTATATGCTTTAGCATTTTTAAAATAAAGTACCAAAATTTGGTATATAAGCTTATTAGTTTCAACCATTTAGAGTTTAAAAAGAGACTAAATTGAAAAATGGTCTTTCTTATTATTAGATTTTGAAAACGATTATAGATCCAATCGGAGTAGAATGCTAGTTTTAAGCATTTAAACTCTTTGAAACTTATATATTATAATTTATGAAACTAATATATTATAATTTATAATTCTTGAGAAAAAAAAATTAAAAATGTTATTTTGAGAGCCTTAATTTCAAAATGTTGTAAAAACATCAGTATTTAGATTTTATTGTAAATAGTTTAAGTAATAAACTTTTTTCGCTGAAAAGATATGGTGGAGGGGTGTTTAGAGGAAGAAAAAGACGTGCGATCGTGATTTCGTCCTTATTATTAGTGTTTAGGAACAGTTTATAAAATAAGATTTCGGGAACACATCGGCTCAACGAATTAAAATAAATATTCAATTATTATCGTTCTTCTTTAAAAATTAGAAAATGTTGTTGAGGTATTTATATGAATTACAAATCTAGGAATCTTGGTAAATAAAAATAATTTGGAGATAGTCCAACACTACTTACATGTTTTTAAATTAATAGCATTACAAATTATAGGTGTTTGTAAAATTTAACTAATTACATTTTTATGTGATATCTTATTAAACATATCATTTTTACAAAAAAAAAATCTAAGAAATTAATAGTGTAAAAATATAAAAATAAGAAATTGAATTATAAATAACCATCAAATTATCTGCTGCCTAACTACCGGAAAATTCAGATCAAGCTTCAAAAGAACATACAAGATTTTATTTGGTTATTTAGCCATATTGTACTAAATTATAATTATATTTGCCATTACTTTTTTTTTATGACTGAAATTTTTAAAAATGCTAATCATGAAGAATTTAATGATTCAAACAAAGCCAGAAAGATAACAAAATACTTGAGTTTAATGAGTATTACTGACATTTTAGGTATATTATAAAAAATGCAAGGGACATTCGGATCCAACTGAACGACATCTTGCTACATAGTCAGCATTGCCAGTCTTCCATTCATGTACATTGGGAAATAAAATTATGGTAACGATTTATTGAACAGTTTTATCTCGCTAAAAACTGTTTACAAGATCTAAGCTTTAGTCTGCACTGCACCAACACATTGAAGCTATCGTAACTTCCACATCCCTTCTGATAGCTTATTATCTTAATTTTTTGTATTGTCTATAGACTGCTATCTCTTTGCGACCACTAAACAGAGCTGGTACTCCTTTTGCACGAAGTATTTTTTTCTCACTCCAAGTTTTGATTAGTAGGCTACCCAAATTTTAATGTTTCTCACGATTAAATGAAATGAAACTACCAAAACTTTTAAAAACTAAATCTTAATTTGACTGTATACTTGTTTGAGAAGTTTTGAATTTATATATTAAGTAATATCGCATTTCCTGGTGACTGTTGCCATCGCAATATTTCCTTTATGGCAGCTTTTTTATCTTTTTATTTAATAAGGATGATAAAATTAAAAAGAAAACGTTGGGCCAACAAGGGCTTAAAAGTGATTACCATTTCCAAATCAAGTTCTTTGTTTTCATTTAGAATTCAATTTATTTCCTAATTACTTTTAATTTCCACATTCTGGAAGATAATTTCACCGATTTAAGGAGTGAATCAATCATTAGCAATAATAAATTATGAATAGTAACATGCATATTTAATTTCATTTGCATTTGAACTTATTTTTATTTATCTCAATTAGTCGAAAATAATTCAAGAGTTCAAATCAAGGATCATAGAAGGCATGATAGTTCTATATTCATTTGTAGTTATAATAACCCTTTAGATTATTTACCTAGTCTTGCGTAACCTTGTTTACACGAAACTTTGCTCCGAAGAAAAACAGTTCTTGAACAGAGTTCAAATCTTGAGGGTTGTTTTTGAACGTTCTAAAGATTACACAGTTTGGGGGATCATAGAGGAATTCAGTGCTAGTGTTAAATCTATGCTAGAACTTCGTTTTTAGGGTATCTTGAAGCTTTTTTCGCCAGTCTCGCCATAGTGATTGTGGTTGGGTGAGTATACCAATGTATTCGCGAAAGTACAACATGGCACAGTGTTTAAGTGGTTCAAAAATCTTGGTAAGATATACATTTGTGTATCTTGAGATACGAGGAGAGGTCAAAAAGTTCTCGGCCCACCTATGAAAGAGAGGATTAAGATTAAGGACTTATACCTTGTCATGTTTATCTAATTAGTAGTTATACTAGTAGTTATTAGTTATATTCATTAGTTAGTTAGTAGTTATATTCATTACTGCATATATATATAATGTTTTTTGCCGAGCTTTTGCACCTCCTTTGATGGCTTCTTCAGAGTTGATAAGGAGAATTGTTATTTTTATTTATATTTATTTTTAATGGCCTGTCAACTTTTGGTCGTTAACGTCAGGGAGATATTTTAGAGAAGCGGGAAGATATTTTAAAGAAGAACTTTTTGACAATAGGTTATTGTGAGGTGTTATGTATTGTTAATGCGAATAGTCATTATGTGGATGTAAATAGTAATTTTTTTGTACTAGGAAATTATGAAATTAATAAGAGAAAAAGAAATCGGGAGGGAACGGTAAAGGAACGTTATGCTGAAAATGAATCAAGATAAGAATGAGAATATTTAATATACGTAAACATACTAAATGTTTATGTAGAAATAACATAATTACGTATAATATGCAGTAATATGCGTTTTATTTATTTTATTTTTTTATTTATCTAGACAATAATTGAATAAACGTTATTTTTTAACTAGAAAAAAATCAAACTCAAAATCCAGGATTTTAGCTTCTTTATGCAAAGTATTGGTTGGTTCAGATGGTTAGGGGCAGGTTGTTAAGGCTTTAAAATACTCTGCCATGGATATAGCACTTTGCACTTGCCATTAAGATGAATAACATTGAGTACAGAGCTCTCATGAAATTTTTAGTCAAAGAAGGATTAAAACCTTCAGAAATTTTTGAACACCTACAGAAAGTTATGTGGGCTCTTCTACTTACAATAGCACAGTGAAAGATTGGTTTAGCTTATTTAAAATGGTGCGAGAATAAGTTGACGACTTGCGTCCAGAAGGCCTTTAGACGCGACCGCTCCAGACATTATCAGCCGCATTGAGGACTTTCAATGATGACAGTTGAAAGAAGAAAACATTTGCACAAAGAATAACAAAGATTTCTGAATTAGGACCCTTGCCATCCTTTGTTAGGGACTCCGAGCTCGCAGGTGGCGGATTCTCGACTTGCACATCTCGGACCGTGAGTGGTCTCTAACATCTGCAACTAATACCTCAGAGGACCCTATGATAGCGACTGTGACGAGATGAGACTGTCCTGTCTCCAAGTATACACTGCTACTATCCCCACCCACATCCCATCTCTGTGGGGTTCTTTAGGTACGAAGACTCTGATGATAAACCGTCGAGGACAGGGCGCGCCAATGAAGGACGAAGAAGTCAAGGCAAGGGAAGGAAGAAGGAACCATCGACAGAAATCTCCTGATTTTCTGATGTTTAGGCAGCTCCCTTGTCAAACGTATCCTGCTTCATTATGTCATATTGTTGTCGGAAGTGTTGTAATGCTATTAATAAAATTCTCAGTCCTTAAAAAAAATTTTTAGTTTAATAATTTGTTTTGCGAGCCAAACAATTGTAACGTTATCATTTTTACTAATCAATCATGGGCGTTTAACTACTGTTACAATCAGTTTTGCCACAAGAAGACAGCCGAAGCAGAAAAGAAAATGAACAACTTAACTCTTATTTCTAATTTATCAGTTTCAGTCAATAACAAATTCGCAAAACAATTTACATAATTATGGTCAAAAACCGAATTCAGCTTCTATATTTTAAAATAAAATAAGTATAACTATGTAATAATAATAAAAACATTACAATAAATCTATGATATGTCATAAATAATATTCCATAAACGATATGTCAATATATATTTTAAAAATAAGTAAATAAATAAAATGATGTAAATCTTGGGCTTTGTTGGAATATAAATAATGATATTGTTTTTGCTACAAAACCTGTCTTTATAGGGAGTTACAGTCAGTTAAGAGTAAGGAGCAACTATACTTTGTACACTTTAGCGCACTCTATATTTGGCATCGGTAAAGTACAGGAGCTATTCCTGGCATCTTATTACGGCAAATCGCCTGGACTTCACACTGATTGTTCTTCCTTGAGAATGAGTACACGCTGCAGTCAGATGTATGCCTTTCACAAGAGACTTAAAGCTCTCGTATCAGATGATCACGCCTGTATTAGACGCCTTTCATCTTCAGACAATAGGCTGTTGCGTCACTTCTAGAATACTGACTCTCGTAATTAATTGAAATATAATGCTTACAACCTGAGGCGTTTACGGCCTACTGATCCACTCGAGAGATTCCGACTGCGTATGCAAATTTATATTGCATTATTATCATAATTTAAGAGGAAATATAATCAACCAAGATAACCTGATGATCGGAACCAATGGATACGCTTATCCTTATATCTCCTTGGAATATTTAAGAGTAAAAAATAAACTTTTTTTAAATATTATTTTTTGTGGTATTTAATCCCACGTAAATTTTACTAATTTTTAGTGCAAGGGAACAGAATAAAAAATCTAACTCTCCCAGCCAGGACTCGAACCTGGATCTCCTGCTATCCGGGCCGGTGCATTTACCTTATCAGACTGGTTCCGGTAGCATAATTGGTAAATGCACCAGCCCGGATAGCAGGAGATCCAGGTTCGAGTCCTGGCTGGGACTGTTAGATTTTTTATTCTGTTCCCTTACACTAAAAATTAATAAACTTTTTTAATTAAAAATTTAATTTAACTTTTTTTTAATGGCGTGTCAACCTTTGCTCATTAACGCCAGGGAGATATTTTTAGAAGGGGGAAGATATTATCAAGAAGAAGAATTTCTTAGCAATAGGTCATGGTGAGGTGTAATGTATTGTTAATGCGAATAGCTATTATGTGGATGGACATTAATATTATGTGGATAAACTTTCAAACGATTCATAAGTTTACAAGCGCTTAGCTGCCCTAAATTATTAAAGAGCTTATTTCTTTAGTCACAATTATAGCAGATTTCCTGTAAAAAAATCTGGCTATTTACTTTAATAACATGACGCAACTTTTGAAAGATTGAAAAATTTCAACGGATTTTCACTAATTCTACATTGAAGAACCTAAAAATATAGTCTGTTGAAAACACACACACACACACACACACACACACACATATATATATATATATATAGTAAATAAGAACAGGTGGAAGAAAGAGTATAGTGAACATACCAAAAGTAAAATTTTCGGGGAGATTTCTTA